>JAVFBX010245578.1:0-10240 GCA_034783855.1 Mopalia kennerleyi | reverse complement strand
TTGTGTCAAATAAAATCTCACGACAGGGGAAGTAACCGATGTTGTGCTTGTTTAATTCTCTGTTGATATCAACTGTGCGCGTGTTTTGTTATGTGTGTGTCATCAGATAGTTCACGAGAGACAAACCAATCAGCTCACGACAAACCTTGCAGAAAACTACCAGTTATTTGAGGCGTTACATTTTGTACCCTACAAGTAACCTGTCACCAGTGTCTCCGTATGTGTCTGCTAATACTGTTCCACAAGAAAGAACCGCATCACAGCAACATACCTTAGTTACATGGTATTGTCATGATAACCGTTGCCTAGCAACATGTAAAGCCAACTGATTTTACCCGGAAGTCCTGGAGAAGCTGGGACGATTTAGGTACAGATATTTCAAGACAAAAAATCAAAGAATTCGATCTGGAAGTAATTAGTTTACATCACGCATGTTGTTTGCTGCTTTTTGTTATGTAACGACAATTACCGGTATTTTACGTTTCAATGTCAGTCAGATACATTACGCTACTTAACGACGTCAAAGCCGAAGGTGTCGAACGACCAGAATAATCAATTCGTTGTTTATGTTGTAATTTTGCTGATACCGCGAGACACAGTGTACCGTAACATTCGTCGCCGTTGCTGTATATCTTCAGAAAGATATACAATTCCCCAACGGTGGTTCTTCAGCAGTAGTGTGGTCAATTTTAAACATGGCTGACATGTTTAGGGTATTTAGGTCTTTAGCAACTTTTATATTTGCTGTATAGCAAATATTTGCTTTATTTGCTGAAAAACTCCTTAGAACACTTGACGAAAGCCTTAAGAAATTAAAAAATTAAAAAAATAATACCCACACACGCAACACACAATTTCCAGTTCAAAGAATTATTTTCCTCCACATCTTTGATTAAGGCAAAGTTCATATTGGTCGCAATTATATCAAGTGGCAATTTGGAGCAGAATGGACTGCCTGCTGAGTGACTTTGAGACGTTCTGGCGGTGTGACCAAAAATCAGATGACATTAACCCTTGATTGATTGAACTTTTCTTTCCTTAGCCTTATTAAAGTTGTTACACAAAGGAGGGATTCATTAGCCGCTACCTATAATGTCAACGTCACAGTGAGAAATCTACACATAGGTGAAGAGTGAGACGTGTATCTTGCACGACTTACGGTAAGATTCTAATTCCTTAACTTAGCCCCGAACGTCCGAACATCGTAGTCAACCTACCCTTACTGCAACTTAATATGACGTCATATTTTACTGGACAGTTTTACGCTCTTACATTTTGTAACCATCTTTACAATCTGGCCTTTAAACTCAGATTGCAGCTTTGTGATGAACCCGCGCCATTTTGTTCTTACCAGGAAGTCTCGTGGCGGTTCTTTACTTTCCGCCACAGCTACAAAAAAAACTCCAGCTACTCTAAAGCGAATAGAGATGTAGTATGGGTAAAAATAAAAAGGAACAAGTTTTTAGTTTAAGAATAATTAAATTTGCTAGTTACTTTTCAAATCAATTACAATTTTGTTTAACTAATGTACCCCATCATTACATTATCCCAATGTATTGATACATTATATGTTATCGGATGACGACCGAACAATGTTGGGTAGATAACCGTATTACACAACACAACATGGCGCTGTTTTATGACCGAGCCGAGTATACCCATTATCTTAGAAGTGAAGTGTCGAGTGGGTTATTCTTTCCGCCATTCACGAGAGCAATATTCATTTAAACAAACTTCCCTCTGAATACCGGAACGGGACTATCTACTCCGTTGGATATTCCTAGTTATGGACGTAGCATGATTTATCAATTTTCAGTGCATTAAAAGGATATAAGTTTTTGCTACTTTACAAGATTAATATTTCTTATATATGTTTACCAGTTTGATTGTTATCATTTACATCTGTCATTAAGAAGAACTATTTCATGACTGAGAACTCGCATATTCGTAATTCGTTTTTATGTGAAATCAAGAAAGGGGATAAAAATGCGTTTTTTACGCTGGTTTTTTTTTTGTTGTTGTTGAATTTAATGTATCACTTCAACCCTCTATGTAATCTGTCAAACTGACGTGTGCAGATATCAGTCAAAAACATTCAGAGTCTTAACAAAAAATGTTTTTCACTGCAGTGAAATAAATATCCCTTTATTGGGTGAAGTAAATAGGGATATTTCCTTGGTATATACATAATAAAATCAGTTATTACATAGAATCGAAACTCTTCTTGTTGGCCTTAATATTTGTGAATCCAAGCACGTTAACTGGAAACAACTCTTCAAAACGTGATGACAGCTAACGTCATGGCAAGACAAAATCTGTCAAGCATTGTCTGTGGTAGAGAATAATAGAACGTCGAGCTTCAAAGACATTAGACTGTCAAGGGAATAACTTTATAATGAGATACAGATAACTGGTTGTCCGAAACAAGCTGAAAAGAATTGAATCCTAACATCTGTATTTTCGAGACACTGACCAGAGAAACCTGATTCAGAACATATCATAATCGGTGACACACGTCAATATTCGGTGGTACGGATTATCGACTCAATCGGTAACGCCATGTCGGAACATCGCTCGGCAGTTTCCGTACCGTAAATAATCTCGGACGATATATGGGTCATTTCAGATGGTCCACTTATCCACGTGTTTATTGTTTATGTCTGAAGGCTATTCTTGTGATGATATGACGTCATTGGAGCTACATTATTATTTAATTACTTTCAGAGGACAAAATTTGTATCATTTACAACAAGTCATCCATACAAAAGGAACAGTTTTGTTTAAATGTGATTTTACCAAAGAAACGGGCATGTTTGATGTGTTTTTTATATTTAAATCCGCGGAGTACTTTGATTGATTTCCACGCATGCACAAAAACATCCGGCGGTTAATATTACAAGTTTTCATGTATCGGTACAGAAAGTGTCGGCGGATGTTCCGACATGTAACGCTCGTCCATGTAAGGTCGTAATGAGTATGGACTCAATCGGCAACGCTTGTCAATCTTCGGTCTTAAGCATGTGGAAGCTGGTGTACCGTCAGAGTAGGCTTGTTGCCACATTTAAGTTGTAACTATATTCGTTGTCCTACGACAAAATTCCAAAACTCAGGCGAAAAAACAACCATTAAAGTATTTAGTGGGCTACGTTATAAAATATGCATTATTATATATACGCCAATGGTGTTTTACAAAGTTAAACAATTTGTCAAAACTAGAGCATAACATTCAACATCAGTGGTTTAACTCGAAACTTGATGGATTATTCTCCTATTATCGGACTCGCCTTCCAAGCGATTGATTGGATGCGTGGGAATTTTTATGCAACCAATCAAATGTTATGGTACAAGAGGACTGCGATAGTCAATAATGAAAATGGATGAAGTATTGTCGACAAAGGGATATGTTCGGGATATTCAACCAACTGAATAAGAGTATTGCATATGTAGCTTACCCACCCCTACATACACCAGCTCTCCATGTATACGCCATTTGTGCTTTACAAAGTTAGACAGATTGTCAAAACTAGAGAATAACATTCAACTTATGTTATCAGCGTTTTAACTAGAAATGGTCATTTTATCCGTCATGGGGCGTAGCTGTAATTCTTTTTATATGTGATTAATCAGTTAGGGGTTGTAGTGCAGAGTACCTTGGAATAAAACTCTTGGCTAGAAAAAATGGTAAACTTTATGTTTCCCGATGACTTATGTGACCACATTTAAATATTAAGTTATTGTTGTGTATTAGGTGCCAAGATGTTTTTGTTTGTATATTTTATTTGGCGATAAACACATCTCCATCTATTCACACTTTATGTCAATTTGGTTTTCATGGCTTTAGCATGAAACAATTTCACTACCAATTTTCTCCTCTGATTCTGTCAAAGCCGCTAGTCTTAGTGGATCGACATAGACTATGTCGATGGACACGGTGAAGTATAGCAACCACATATACACTAGAGTTACTTCCCCGGAATGATTAGTTGGATGGGATTTTCCTTTGATCAATTCATGAGGTGCATTCGACTGGACGATTTTGTTAAGCACGTAAATAGCCTCAAAGAAGATAAAAGTACTTCACGAAAATATGTCAGTCGAATGGATTCGTCGCACATAAATTTATATCCAATATGACGTCAACCTTGTGTACTTTTCGGGAATTAATTGTCAATAGGGGCATTCTGCAGAATGCCCCTAGAGGTTTTCGCTAAACACGGTGAAGCCCTATTCTCTAAATTTTGTTAGACCGGTACATTTGTGAAGTTTTGTTGAGAACAACCATGTTGTCTAAACACGTGACCGATTTAACGGGATTTGTTTGATTGTTTGCTTGATTGGGATCAAGGGCATTTCACTTATCTGACGACAGATTGTCCACTTCACACTGCTCCTTGCCTAATTACGTTGGAAAACCGGGAGTAAACCTCGGTCGAAGTAAACACGCATTAATTATCCCTGTTGAAAAGGTCTTTTAATTCTTCCAAAAACACAAAAGCAAGGTGGTTAATAGATGAATACAGTGCATAATTAACCAGAGTATGGTTAACATTTTGTAACCATGAAGTACCATCGATTGATTGATTCATTGATTGATTGATTGATTCCGGTTTTAAGTCGTTTTCAAAGGTATTTCACCTATTTGACGACAGATTGTCCACTTCACACTGCTCCTTGCCTAATAACGATGACAACCGGGAGGAAACCTCGTCATTTACGCACACTTACCATTTACTTCCGGTCGAAATAAACACGACATTATCCCTGTTGAAAAAAAATGTCTTCAAATTCTTCCAAAACCCTAAAGAGCTTAATAGATCAATGCAGAACAGAATTAACAAGAGTATGGTAAGCATTATAATTAATAACAAGTACCATCTAGAATTACAACGTAGAGTGCGATCACTTTCTTACCAGGAAGTCACGAGACGGCGCTCTTCTTTTAGCCACAGCTTCGAAACAATCCAGTCGCTTAAAAGATTTAAAATGTGGAATGTGGGCCAAATTGAAAAAAAAAAACAATGTTGACTCAAGAATAATTTATTTTGAAAGTATTTTCAATTTGGAAAAGGAAATACATTGATCCACAGCTCAAGTACATCAAAGCATAGTCCCGGTGTATTTGTGCAGCTGTAAATCGCCTGGCGACGACAGCACAATTTTTGGCAATTTACCGAATATCAATCACTACACATATACATTCAAAATGGCCCTGGTTTATGACCAAGCTAACCATACGCCTGTCGTGGAGGTAAGGCGGTGACGGTTTTAATCAAATGTATGGTAAAGTGTTGTTTCACAAAATTAACATGACGTTGTTGTTGTAAAATAACGTGAACCGGGAAGTGTATTTATAATTGATACCCTGTCTGGTCAAAATAAAATAATCACGAATACAGAAAATAATTTAGTTATGAATTTGAATTGTATGCTTACTCTGTGGTTTGCTATATTTGTTGTGGTCAGATTCTTTCAAATGTTTCTGGATGACAAACGAAGGCTTGTTGACAGAGGCGGTTAAACACAGGGCGTCAGCCAGCATTTGATTGGATAGCTATATCACGTGGATGTGTACTTCCTAATATGGATGTCGGACATAAACAAATTCGCGTGAAGGTGCATGTGCGTGGTTTACAAACCTCACCATGCTTCGGCATAAATAATATACTTTTCATATTGCTTACATCTCATTAAATCAAGTGTTTACTAAAATTATCAGTTTATGTTGAAGCCGATTTTTCAGAATTCATTCCTTTTATTGATTCGGGGGGATCGGACTTAGGGTTAGTTCCCCTTTTACTGACATTTTTTTTTAGTTTTAGTTCTGTTTTATTCATCGATCGTTTACCCAATCAAATTCTGGCTGACGCCCTGTGTTTAACCTCATGTTTCCATTAGTTTATGGCGGCAAATTTAGACGATTGGCCAATAATCAACACACGTGTCAGCGCTAGTGTGATGTACACACGAATATATTTGATGGGTCTGTTTTGCTGTACTGAATAAAGTTGTGGGGCCCAATGTGAATGGCATTTATTTTCCGTTTCTTTCATAGGCCTAATGACTGTATATAGTTCATTGGATACGAAGTCGCATCTATTCCAACGCATGCATGTCGTGGAGAACTTTTGTGGAAAATAGACTTTAAAGTTTGTAAGTTTGATTGGGGTTTAACGTGGTAGAATTTAAAGTTGCCTCGCAAATGAAAAATTACGTATATAGGCATAACCATAAAGTGGTGCGTCGTGTCAGTAATTTCTGCTGCTTATCGTTGGTATTGGTTGCTGCTGATATCCCCTGAAATATGCGATGGGTCAAACTTCAAGATAATAATCACAAAAAATGAAACAATTTTCGCCAATTTCATCTTTAAACGAATTTGAGCCGTATGTCTACTTGGGCTTTTCATGGTTTTCATCCTTCATGTTTCAATCCTCTTCATATAGCCATACACAGTCTAAAGATGCCGTACTGCAGAGTTACTACTAAATCAATGCCATGGATGCAAAGCTGGTGTGGAGTTTATATAGCGAAATTAGGTCAACTCTAGGTCATTGTGTGTCGAGTGATACAGACGCGGGGTAAACGCGGCAAAATAACTCCAGACTGAATCTACTGTCCACGTGCAGGCGACCGTTACGTTCTCAGGTAGGCTTTAAGCATTAGTTCTTATATGATATAATGTACAGACACGCTCCATTTGTTGTCTGGTAATCGGTCATTAGATGATCGAAAGAGGCCACAACAAAAATCGATGCATGTTTACTACCGTATAGTTTATGCCACACCGTATTTAAATTAGTCGAGAGAACTTTCGCTCCATATTTGTGGAATTCATCAAAGGAGCCGGGGTGAACTATGGTCCGCGTGGACGTATGCAGCAGTGACAAACCAACGTCCGTGTCTATATAGCGTGTGTGTGGGAGGAGGGGTGGGGGGAGATTACGGATATTGTTAAAAGCCATGAATGTAGCACACAGTGCAAAACGGGGTGCTGTATATCTTATAGTAGGCCCCATCCATAATGAAATGAAGCAAAGGGTCATATTTGGACCTAGATGCTTATTAATGCGTATCTTACACAATACAGTATATAGAAATACGAGTTGCCAGCTGTACCAAAACTTAAGAAATATGGCCTGCCTCTGAATAATAAATAACGTTGAATCTGCATGACCGCGGAAGACATTTTTAAGCGATTGTCTGATTATGGTATGGCCTACTGCTGAGAAATGATTGATTTTGACATGAATATGGACGTCGAGTGGTCGTTTTATGTGTCGGTCTAACCCAAAAGTGTTTAAGGAAAAAAAACGAGATGGTTTAAGTCATGGTGGGGCCATGAAATGTTTATATATTGGAAGATAAAGTGCTGATAAAATACCTTTTACTCAAAATGAAATTTTTGGTTGAGCATAATTTAATAAATGTACAAATTGACTGCCCTTTAAAATTGGTTACCTTAGTTGGATCTTTTTCATAAATTGACATATACATTGAAAACTCTTTTTCGAATTGAGTTTTAATAAAATATTGAATACTTGAGTTGTAGTTTAATCTTTGCTATATAACCCGGCATGGACCGTGGCTTAGTGGTTAGCATGGCTATCTACTAATCCTAGTGCGATGTATATCGTCCACCTGTAAGTGTAAGTCACACAATGCCATTGATGTAGCTCATAAACACTCATAGTCATAACACTCATAACAAAATTACACATACATTTTTTCTAGGATAGGCATATCTGCAGTTGTCTGAAACGACGCTTAAAGGAAAACGCACTTGATTTTATATTGGGTTTTGGTCGTTTTGTAAGACTATTTTACCAACATAATAGCCCTCAGATTAAGAAAATAATTAACATTAAGCCAGTAATTACAATTTTACAAACCAGAAGTGACGTACGTGGTATAAGTGACACATAATAACTACGCCATACCATATGCTTTAGCATACGCTATACATATCGAGTCCGGGTCAATTTATTCCGTGAATTTTTCTAGCAGACAGAATTATTACCGAACGGGTTTGTACCATATTATGTTGATGGCCTTGACAGCACTGGACTCTCCTTATTTGGAAGACGCGACCTTTGACCCAATGCAGTATAGAATCTCCCACGGCCTGGCGATTTCTTAGGGTCAAAGGTCGCGTCTTCCAAATAAGGAGAGTAGGCCTACAGTGCTGTTAAGGCGCACACGTCTTATAGAACGGGACTCTCAACAGCTGCGCAAGCGCGCTAGTTAATTTATAAGTTTAAAAATAACTAGTGGTGTGAAACTTCGGAATACTACTGTAACAAACTTTTGACGTGAGGTGAGTTTTATTTTGGTTGATTTGTTGTTATATTTCGAATGTGGGAATTACTGCGAAAGCTCCTTTTCTATCTTTGCTATTATCTAAGGTAGTCAATGACGAAGCCGGTCACTGGTAGGCTCCTGTGAACTGATGTAACCTGTCTACTAACTAGATACAAGTGCCTGTTATTTAATACTGCAATAGCATAAGCCCCGTGGGGGAGCGGGTTGGCCAGTCCATCAGAATACTCCCTCGGCTTCCTCAGTCGATCGTAAGAGGCGAGAAAAGAGGAACTTTCTGTTGCCCTGGTGTTTTCAGAGCTAAAGGGAAACAAAGCTTATCTGTTTGTACGTTTAATTTTTGTCTCCGTCGTCATATAAGTGAAATACCCTTGAGTACGACGTTAAACACCAATCAAACAAACAAACAAACAAACTCAAAAAGTAATTTTATGGATGAATTTGGGGGTGATTTAAGGTATACCGGGGCACATATTGCATCACATTTTAGTTGAAAAACCATATGTAAGCCAATAAGTACACTAGAAAGTCCACAATACTACATTTAACCACATTTTCAGCTACATGTATGCACTGGCCCTCTGGCTAAGGGCAGTTTGTTGGAAGAGTAGCAATGCGGTCTTTTCTAAGCACTGGAGGAAAATGTAAATTTCCAAAATTATGGAAATGCGTCACATCTTGATTGTGTTAGTGCCAATTATTGTTGGAATACACCCTCATCATATACGTGATATACCCTTGAGCATGTTAAATTTTAGGATCGCTGGACAATCATTAATCATTGGCAAAATTTCTGTGTGAAATGATACGGGGTACATTGCATTAGTTCTTGTGTAACTTGCAATATTTTGCTATGTGCCCCAATGGAACATGTACGTGCAACTTCATTTAATTTTGATGGACATAAAACAAACTGAACAAAACTGGTTTATCACTGACTATACATTGTTGTTACTGCTTTACACATATTGTGTACGAATCCTACCTTATGAATCATAAAGGGCCAAAAACCGATTTTTCTGTTAACAATTTTAGTACAGTGCTGCAGTTAACTTTTACTATGGTAGAAATTAAGGTCAAACAATAGATTAACTACAGGGGAAGCTAAAACTGATTGACCTTCTAATGGCACAAATACCCCCACTGTTGCAATTTACTATTGTTACAACTTGACCCTGTCTCCCCTACCTCAAGCCTGCTGCCATGGCTTAGTGGTTAGCTTGTGCACTTACTAATCTTACTCCAATTTACCGTTCACAGTATCTAGTCTTTCTGTCAACCATCAGGTATATGAATAATTCACACGATGTGGCTCCGGCAATCTCGGTGGTGGTTCTTATGAGGTTTCCTCCTGGTTTTCCATCATAATTTGGCAAGGAACAGTGTGAAGTGGACAATCTGCCGTCCTATAAATGAAATATCCTTGAGTACGACGTTAAACCCCAATCAATCAAACAAACAAACCCCTACCTAATAAATATGGAATAAAAATTACCTTTAATGGACTTTAAAACAATACGGTAAAATATCTTTAAAGGTTCCTGAGGACTTTAATAAATAACAATATGTCATGAAAACACCATACAGTGATCCCTGTTTATTTCAGATCAAGTGAAAATGTTGTGATACACTGAGAATAACATTGTTTATAGAAACAGTTTAATGGGTTTGTCTGTTCAGATTCACCTAATTTCAGGATAAAATTCCACAATTTTATGTTGTGGGTGGGTGGAGGGAGCTTCCTGTTCCCCCAGGGCGGGTTGCTTAAAGTGCTATAATATGTCAATTAAACCTGTTATTAGATGATGATCACCCAATGTTGAAGATCTATCTCTAGCCCGGTATAAGCATCTTCTCGAGACAAGGCGAGGCCCGACGTAAAACTCTATTCCTCCCCTTGTCACATTTACTTACAATTTCTTGT
>JAVFBX010245567.1:0-10241 GCA_034783855.1 Mopalia kennerleyi | reverse complement strand
CATTGGGCTGGCACGTCGTCATATAAGTGAAATACCCTTGAGTACGACATTAAACCCCAATCAAACAAACAAACAAATCAAATAACTGGGTGTCCAATTTTGACAGCATTCCTATCTCCTGCATGTTAAAGTTTCTGATAACAGGGTGTCCAAATGAGGTAATTGTTCACTTCAGGGTGTCCCTTTGGACAGGTGGACAGGTGTCTGCCTAAACCCTTGGTCCGTATAACTTTTTGAGGGTCACTGACCACTCCATTAACTGCCATATGGCCGCAGTCGCCTACATTATTTGTTAAATATATAATGCACTCGTGTGTCAAAAAATTACATTTTCTTTGAATGTTTTCCCAAATGGCATTACTGATCAGTTTTCCTAAGGTACTGTAGTCCCAAACGGTTGATACGTAGAAAATTAAAAAAATAGTCCAATATTCACAGGACAATTTGAACTTGTTTCATTAAAAATGTCGTTTACCTGTGCAGAAATTAAAATTGAGACATCTAATATTTATTAACAGCTCAGCTTGTCGACCATGAGAGTACACCTAATGACTGGTATCTATAGAAAAACTGTTGTCGTCCATAAATATAAACAGAATGCATGAAGCTTGGGTCACAATGTATTTGTTGTATTAAGCTTAAGACTGAAATATGTGAAACTTTGAGGACTGAAAGTATGATATAAATTAAAAAGTTAAATCCTCTAAAAAAAAATTCTCAAAATTTCTCATATTTATTGTGGATAAATTTTAACATTGTCTATGCCACTTTCCTTTATTTGGGGCTCATACTGGTAAAGCATAAATAATTCCCATACTACGTAATTATTTGTAGTCTAACTATTTCTGTTCCTTTGTTCATAATCTTTATCAAAAATTCGGATCATCAGATAAATTATCATCCTTAAGTTCGCTTTCTGAAGAAGAGTTTATCATAGAACATCCGCCAAAGTTACCTGCCATCATTTTGAACTTCTCAATCTAGCAACCCTTTGTGTATCTTAGGTACCAACTCATTATTATCCACCATGGACTGTCTGAATGCAGTTTTCCCTGCCTACATCACAGCTTGAATGGCTTGTATGAAAAGTCGCAAGTTTGTAAGTGGTTAAAACAAATTCTGGAAAAATATTGGATTATTCTTTTTAAGATAGTTTATAGTGTTATTTTTGTAATTTGGTCAATTTAAATATGTTTCAAAACCCATTTAGGACTACCTTTAAAACACAGAGATCTGCCATGGATAATTCAGGCTGCGTGACTGTCAGGTTTTGCTGTAAAGAATATCCAATTTATAATCAATCAGTATGATAAGTACATGTACGAACATTTGCCTGGGCAGTGATTTAAATTTGCATACAAAGTGACAGTATTCTTATCTTCAGACAAATTGAATTTTAGAAAATAGTCACAAACAATATGGTTAGAACACACTTTAAAACTGGTTTGATAAAACGCAGCTTCACCCATTAGGCTGGCAACTGATCATATGAGTGAAATAACATTAATTATTATCCAGCAACCAAATTCATTGTGTACTGATTGGTCAATTTCCCAGGGGATACAAATGCGTACACCCTATAAGATATTGAATGTCACAGGATTTCAATGATAATATAAAAACAAACAAGACCACCTCCACTTCAAATTTTGTTTTCAAAATTTAATAAAAAGTATGGTGGAAATTGTTTTAATTGACACAAACATGGCTCAAAACATATCTGCTTAACAATCACTGAATATAAATGATGCAAAAATATCTAAAACACTGTTTTGGTGGTGCTTCTTTGAAGCATCTTTGACCGTTTTGATTTGGTTCAAACCTGTATTGTTCTGGCAGCAATGGTCATCAGGGGAGGTAACTCTGAACGTAAACAAAGATTGTGTCGACACAGAACGTTCAACCTATTTTCTAATTTTAGGAGTGAATAAAATTGCACACACTGGCTTGACAGATAATAAATTTGTAACAGGCATTTACGCCCTTTCTCCTGTTTCAGATTTCAGATTTTATGGATACTCTCAAACCATTTAGGTGGTACATGAGGCATTTTTTGTACATATATTATGGCGGCAATTGACAAAGTTTGAGAAAATTAATGTGCTAATTGATTATCAAATGCAAGCTCTGATCATGCAGTACAAGTTGCGTCATGCATTTGAGTGAAACATTAGAGTTGCACACAATAATGTTTGCAATAATGTTTGCAAACAATAATGTTTGCAAATGTTTGAGTGAAACATTATAGTTGCAAACAATAATAACAAGTTATAATAAATGCTGAAACACCAGTATCAATTTCATTTCCTTCCGTTTTTTTTTAAACTTATCACACAAGTTGTGCAACATCATAGACCATTGCTGCCGGCGAAAGGGTGTACAAGCTTACAGGAGGGTCATATTGGCTTGTGCACCCTTAAAAAAGTGTCAGTGGCTAATAGTATGGCATTAAACCCAACTCAGACAGACAAACAAGGCTTCCTTCACCCTTTGGGGCTGGCACACTGTCATATGAGTGAACTAGCCTTAAGTATGTCATTAAAGCCTGACCAAACAAACAATCTTGATATCTTCATGTTTATTGGATAAAGTGATTTCTAATTTGCTGCATTGTTGTAACTTATGGTATTTTATGGTTTCAGATTTGATCTTTCAAACTTGGTGTACCAGGTAAAGAAGATAAGGAGGACATTAACATTAGGGTTCACCTGATAGGTATTTCTACTTACACTCACACTTTGTACTGGTGGCACTGAAAAAGATGTCTGGTCCCTTCAGCCCTATCTCTGATGTTGATTTGTCCAGTACTGATGAGGGTTCTTCTGACGATGAGCCATTGGCAAAAATATGCTCAAAGAAACAGGTGGATGATCAGGAAACTCAAAGAGGTGACAAATGTGACATTCTCAACAGTGGTGTGGAGTCAAAAGACAATAAAACTGCCAAAACATTCAATGATGGCTTATTGGATTACGACAACAGTACGGATTTCGAAGCTGTTGGTAATTGTATAAATGGAAATGTAGAACATTGTGTCTTGCCAAATTTATCATCAAACTCTGGGCCAGATTTATTAACTCAAAGCTCTAGTAACACTACCCAGCTTTCAGAAGACCATTGTGAAACTACAAACACAGACTGTGAAGATTCCGCTGACGACAATTCCCAGGGTGATAAAAAAGACATGGAAAAAAGTTTTGAAGATCTAGAAAAGCTTGTGGCACTAAACTGTGAATCTCAAGCTGATTCTGTTGTATGTACGGAGAACCTGCAAACAAACAGTATACCATCTCCGTCAAACAATTCCAGAGTAGTCGAGGAGTTGTCCGGAAATACGTCTTCCCGCAGGTCAGAACGCAAAGCGAAATCTTTTGCCCGGATCCGACTAGTCTTGGCGCATGAACAAATCGTGGATGATGACAATTATCTGGGTTTCACCAACACAAAGACCTATCGTCCCCCAAAAAAGAAGAAAGTACTTTGTCCATTTAAAGCAGAGAAGCAGTATGTGAAACCCAAAGTAGCACAGAAATCAACAATAATGACTCAAAAAGAAACAAAAATAATTCAAAAGGATATAAAAATAGAGCAACAAGATCACAAAATAGTATCAAAGATAAAAAAAACTATGCCAAAAATAGTGCAAAAAGGAGCGCAAAAAACAGAGAAAAAACAAGCAAAAACTGCAACCAAAACAACTAAAAAAGTCATGAAAACAGGGCAAAATGCAGCAAAGACAGTGTCAAAAGTTTCAAAAACGCTACCAAAACCTTCAGTTTCAAAGCCAACAAAGAAATTCAAAAGTAATACCAAACTAATTTTTGCCGCTGACAATTCAAAGTGTACACAGACTATAATTGAAAAAGTATCTCCTCCGACAGCTCTGAGTGAAGTCACATCAACACCTCCAGTCAGCACAAACTCAGTTAAAAAAAACACAAAAATTATCAAACTAAAATCAAAAATGGAGTTGTTCAGCTGCCAAATTTGTAACTACAAAACCAGAAACAAATACTACATTAAACGCCACAAAATGACCCATGACAAGCCTCGCATATCATTTGAGTGTCATTACTGTGACTTTGTGACCCGAAGTTTAATTCGTTTCAAAGAGCATGAGGCACAGCATACCAAGGCTAAACCCTTCAAATGTCTGCACTGTGAGTATTGTTCAAGAAGCCACACTGATTTTCAAAGACACCAAGCTAAGCATTCAACAGAGAAGAAATACAAATGTCCACTCTGTGATTTTACTACGAAATGGTCGCGTAATGTACGACACCACATTTTGAGACACAACACAGCCCGGCCACACAAGTGTCATATTTGTGGATTTTCTTTCAAGAGAATGCAAGATTTGAAGTATCACCTGTACCGCCACACAGATTTAAAACCCATATCATGTGACAGCTGTGATTTCAAATGTAAAACTAACTATGAACTAAGGTGCCATAAATTAAAACACAGCGATGAGCGATTCTTTGCCTGTTTATATCCCGGATGTACACAGCAAACAAAAACAAAATCTGATTTGACCAAACACATGAATATTCACAACACTCAAAAGAATTTCATATGTGACGTATGTCAGAAAGCTTTTAACACGAAGAGCTGTTTAGCTAAACATGTGCAGATTCATGGGGAAAGAGAGCCATTTAGATGTGACATTTGTCAAAAACTTCTCAAAACTAGAGGCAGCCTCCACTCTCACCTGAAAATTCACCAAGGTATTTACCCTTTCGAGTGTGACATCTGCCTCAAGAAGTTCTCTGTCAAATACAATCTTGTGAAGCACCAGGAAACACACATGTTAAATGACCGGCCGTACAGATGCCCAATTTGTCCCCATGGGGCGCGAGTAATGGAACATCTTTTGGCACACATTGGTTCCATGCATGGCAAGTCCTATGCATATTTCTGTGAGATTTGTCGAAAACCATTCAAGAGATATGGGCAATTGAAAATACATATGGGTAGAATGCATTCCACATCTCTAGACAAAACCACAGTTCCTACCATGCAAGCAATGTTAAGAGAGGTAAAAACAAATGCAGAAGTGATTTTGAAACATGAGTTAAGTGACACATTGGAATTTGTCCAGGTTAAGCAAGAGCCTGTTGACCTTTATCCTGGAGACATGTCAGAAGTTAGTCTTGAATCTATTAAAACTGAACCTTTGGATATTTCCCAGTCCTTGTCTACACCTACGGTAACAGCTGAGCAATTGGCTAGCAATGAACTCAATCTTGAATCTCTAATACCTTCAGCTGTCTCCACATCTGATGACACAAGTAAATCAACAATAGGATCGGATATTCTGGATGACAAACCATTGGCCACAGTTGGTATTTACAACGGAGTGACACTCCCTTTGGCTACAAAAGGGTTCGAGTTTAATTTGGAGAAGAGAGGCAAGAAACCAAAATCCTGGTTTATGAATCCTAAAAATATGGACAGGAAATCTGCTGATAAGCACAAAAAGTACTTGCACAAAAAGGAGCGAGGCCTCCTTCCACCTAAAAAAGCCAAATTACCAACTAACAAAATGGAGCGGGAAACTGAGAGAATGAAAAGAAGACTACAGAAGTATATCACCTCATGCAGCCTCTCAACCAAAAATGAAACTACATTGATCTTTCATACAGACAGAAACCAGTCCGAGGTTGAAGCAAAAACAGCAAAATTATCTTCACTTCCAAGGAAAAATACAGTTGCTGCTTTGTTGCTGGAATCGAAATCAATAGTTTCATCTGATGAACAAGAAACAACTCCACCATTAAAATCCTCATCAGGCAAAACTTCCAAAATCCCAGCAACAAGAGGTAGGCCAAAGAAAGCAGCAATGAAAAAACCAGCGACTAAAAGGTTAAGATATCTTAAATCAACAGAAAAATCTGATGCAACAAAGTCTACAGGTACAAATAATGAGGAGATGAGCGTGACTGGTGAATTAAAGGAACAACAACTAACAGATAAAAACAGTGGGCCAGAAGTGAAAAAAAAGCGAGGACGCCCCAAAGGCTCCAAAAATAAAACGGCTTCCTCAGCATCCCCTATTAAAACAAACTCCAGGATATCCCCAGCCACTGCAAAGGTTCACACTAAAGCTCAAAGTGACCCTCAGAAAACACGCTCAAAGAAGAATATGAAGGGCCCTGTTGAATCAGTACCTCCTATGCCCACTGATGTTGAAAGCTGTAACACTCTTCCTGGAGTGGGTCAAGGTGAAGTTAATCCACTGAACAAAAATGCTAGTATTGAGGTTGCCGAAGTAAACACCGTTACTGGAAACGATGAAAGGAGAAAAACTGTTGAAATTATCCCTGGTAGTATGAATGTATCTAAAGTTGAGTCAAACACTGAGATTTCTGATTTTCCAAAGAAGAAAAAACCTGGACGCCCAAAAGGATCTGGGAATAAAAAGAAGGCTAGTTCCTTAGCCATGAAACATTCGAAAGTTTTAGAGGAATTAGATTCCTGCTCCAAAAGTGTAAATGGGCGTGTATCTGTCACTGGATCAGAAACTTCAAATGTGTGTTCAGAATCCACTAAAATAATCAACGAAGTCGTAGAAGAAAGAGAAATATTGAACAATTTTACAAATACTAAAGTTGAAAATAACATTGTACTACGCCCTTGCTCAGTGACATTAGAAAATCTTTCCAGTGCACACATGTTCAAGGTTGAGCCTTTCTTAGATACCAACAGTGACATTAACCCACTACCTGAAACTTCAATAGAATATCAAGCCGTTACTTCAGATCTCCATGAATCACCGACGAAGGAAAATGACAGAGAAATGGTGTCAATGAGACGAGTTAAACTGTCTCCCAGCAGCAGACAAAAAACGGATATATCAGAAACCGTTAAGGAAACTCAAACTGTTTCTTTGAACCTTGGCTATTCATATTCTGATTCCGAAACTGAAATTGAGGACAAAATGCCCCTTTCACTAGTAAGAAAATATGCCAGACAAAAAAACAAACCAGACATGTTATCAGAAACTGAGAGTGAAACTGTTTGTGGAAATGTTCAAGAATTGTCCCCCAGAAAGACAAAAAAGCTTGCCATATCAGAAACCCCAAATGAAAAACAAACTGTATCATTGGATCTTTCAGAGGATTTAGCAGCTGACAAACAATTTGAAACTGAAGATGAACAGATTACGCCACCAAGAAAGCGATCGCCCAAAAAGCGAAGAAAGCAAGGCACACTAGAAAAGTCAAATCAAAACCAAACTCTTTCTTCTGCGCTTTTAGAGGATATAGGAACTGACCAAGGGAAAAATACAGGAGATGTGGTACAGAAATACCCACGAAGAAAAAAATCTCCAAAAAAGAAAATAAAACTTGTAGTATCAGAAAGCGAGAAAGGAAACCAACTTCAAACTGTTTCCTCTGATCTCCTGAAGGAACCGCTCACTAGATCACTCCCTGGAGAAGAACTGCTCTACTCTCCAGCAAAGCAATCTCCAAGAAAGAAAAGAAAATGTGTTCAATCAGAAACCTCAACTGCAAGCCAACTAGAAGCTGTTTCCTCTGAGCTTTTAGATGATATACTTACTGAAACTGGAGATGAAGTACAGAACAACACAAAAGGGAAGCAATCTCGGAAAAAGAAAAGGAAGCCTGTCGTATCAGAAACCGCAAATGGAAACCAATCAGAAACCATTCCCTCTGATCTTTTGAAGGATTTGATGACTGATATAGGCATTGAAACTGGAGATGAACAGATATACTCCCCAGGGAAGAAATCCCCAAAAAAGAAAAGAAAGCCTGTCGTATCGGAAACTGCAAATGGAAACCAATCAGAAACCGTTTCCTCTGATCTTTTGATGGATTTGATGACTGACATAGGGATTGAAACTGGAGATGAACAGCTATTCTCCCCAGGGAAAAAATCCCCCAAAAAGAAAAGGAAGCCTGTCGTATCAGAATCTGCAAATGGAAACCAATCAGAAACCGTTTCCTCTGATCTTTTGAAGGATTTGATGACTGACTTTGGTATCGAAACTGGAGATGAACAGATATACTCCCCAGCGAAGCAATCCCTAAAAAAGAAAAGAAAGCCTGTCATATCAGAAACCATAAATGTAAACCAATCAGAAACCGTTCCCTCTGATCTTTTGAAGGATTTGATGACTGATATAGGCATCGAAACTGGAGATGAACAGCTATACTCCCCAGGGAAGAAATCCCCAAAAAAGAAAAGGAAGCCTGTCATATCAGAAACTGCAAATGGAAACCAATCAGAAACCGTTCCCTCTGACCTTTTGAAGGATTTGATGACTGATATAGGCATCGAAACTGGAGATGAACAGCTATACTCCCCAGTGAAGAAATCCCCGAAAAAGAAAAGAAAGCCTGTCGTATCAGAAACCGCAAATGGAAACCAATCAGAAACCGTTCCCTCTGATCTTTTGAAGGATTTGATGACTGACATAGGGATTGAAACTGGAGATGAACAGCTATACTCCCCAGGGAAGGAATCCCACCCCAAAAAAAGAAAACGTGTCACACCAGATACGTTAAATGGAAACCAAATAAAAACTGTTTGTGCTCAGCATTTAGAGGATTTGGTAACTGACAGAAGAATAAAAAATGGAGAGGATCAGATGTACTCACCACAGAAGCAATCTCCAAGAACGAAAAGAAAACGTTTAGTACCAGAAACAACAAATAGAAACCAACTAGAAACTGTTTCCTCTGATCTCTTAGATGATTCCGTAACAAACGCAGGAACAGAAACTGCAGTTGAACAGATAAACTCACAGAATGGAATGTTTGAAGAACCTAAAAACACCAACAGAGACCCACTAGAGCCTGTTTCCTCTAAACATGTACAGGAGTTGGTAACTGATAGAGTGAGAGGAACTACAGATGAACCGATATACGCACGAGGGAAGAAATCTCCTAAAAAGGCAAGAAAGCATGTAATACCAGAAACCTCAAACGAAAATCAACTTAAAACTGATTTATCCAATCTTTTGGAGGATTCAGTACAAGATAAAGGAATAGAAGCTGGGGATGAACTGCTCTCCTTGATGGGGAAGATCTCTCCGAGAAAGAAAAGAAAGCGTGTCATACCCGAAACCTCAAATGGAAATCAACTTGAAACTGATTTCTCTGATCTTTTGGAGGATTCAGTAAGTGACAAGGAAATAGAAACAGGTGATGAACACCTCTCCTCAACGGGGAAACTATCTCCAAGAAAGAAAAGAAAACCAAACAAAAGTGAAATTAAAAGAAAGTGTAAAAAAGTTAAAGCGGTGTTTTCTACTGTTGAACAATCAAAACCAAAGCCAATGTCTTCTGGAAATGTAACTGTTAAAATTGAATCGGAATATATGCCTGGAAACAATGTCGAGTCTGATGATGGTTTCTATGACACAATAGCCTTAAAACAAGAAACATGTACCCAGATGAGTGACAATAGTTATATACATGACAACAGTTTCTCTGAAACATTATTTAATTTCACCGATGAGAACAATATTTTGAACCTAAGTAGCACTTTGGGACAAGATTCCTTGACTGGCGATTCTGAAAATCTTACAACTGATGCCAGTGACTTACACATTCCTGACTATACAGTTTCAATTTAACTGTAAAACAGACTTTTACAAAAATTATCATTAAAACATACCAGGTAATTTGAAGAAAGAATATCTTCAGATTTTGACTCTCAAACTTTCCAGGCCCATCACAAACCAAAGCCTGGCCGAGTTATTACACCAAACAATACAATTTTGTATATTCTCATCAGCAAATTTTGGGGAATAACTAAAAAGTACGCCACTCAGTTGAAGGTTTTATTAGAACAAAAAATGTTTTACTTTGCCATACTAGTGTTGATGCTGTGAGAAAGCTATCAGAATTCGTTTTTTTCTCTCCCAGGATCCAAACATATCCTCTTTCAGTCAATGGTGATCGTAAACAGGAGGAACCAAGTCAAATCTTAGTGGAGAGACAAATATTCCTCTTTACCCCTACTAGATTTAGATGTATATATAATTTTCTTTAAATTGTATATATTAATCATTATTCGGCGCAAAAGCATAATATTTTGACAGGCAAAACATAATTGAAATTTTTCCAGGATGATCATAAAATATATTTTGTTTAGGTGTGTTAGTAAAATAAATATTAAAAATCTCTTTTTTTAAGGGGTTTTTATAGACACTTTTTCATCGGGAATACCCCGATGAAAAATAACGGCAAATTGAGTTTTTCTTAAATTTG
>JAVFBX010245556.1:0-10243 GCA_034783855.1 Mopalia kennerleyi | reverse complement strand
CCCATCCAAACCCCCAGTCCCTGCACCCAAACCCTGGCAGGAACCCCGACCTGTTGTAGCTCACCGACATGAAGCCACTATTAGTCTTCCACAACAACAGGAAGTGAAGCGCTCCACCTTCTTACGGGAAGAGAGGCAATCCATGACGAAAGAAGCCACGCCCCCACCTTTACCCTCCCAACCACCACGGGTAGTAAGTATTGCTTTCCCTACGTATATTTTAGTTGTTTTAGGACAGACTTTCATTATTGCACAGCTTTTACCATATCAACTCCATTTGGTATTGAGTAGAACGAGTTATTATAGAGTTTTGTTTACAGAGGCAGTTTTTTCACTATTTCCTTTTTTTTTTGTTTAGTTGCAGATATAGATAAATGGTGATTAAATTAATTGACAATTTATAAATAAATAAAACACAAACCGCTGAGCTATTGGGTTTTCGTTTTATTAATTCAACTCAACCCAGGTATAACCATTTATAAATAGTTTATTGTTAAAATATTCTTTGCAGCTGAGAATTCTTTTTTTTTGGCAAAAATATATATATTTGACATCTTGAAAGCATCATGAAATTTTTTTATTTTATTGAGCTTAAATGACAAAAAGCCAAATAATTTTATATATTAGAATAAATGAAGAGAGAAAAATTTGCTTACTTTTTTTTATATATGTAATATTTAAACTTACAAAGATGAGTATCGGCAAATTCTACATTATTTCATTTGGCTCTTTGTGTAATATCTTATTTATTTGAATAGTTTTGACTGAGCTATCCTTAACACTCCTTTCAATAAGTGGAATATTATATTATTCAATATAATAATAATAATTATTAACATTATTTACTAACGAGACAATGTTCCAGCTTGCAATAATTGTCTTGTGTTTTATTATTGTGTATTTAATATCTTTTTGTGGTCTATTACTTACATTTTGTTTTTCTGAATGAACTAACTTTATATTGTTGATACTGACAATCATACGATTAGATTCGCAGACAATGAAAGTATTTGATTTAGCTTGTTGTTAATGTAAAAATTTATAAAAATTTAAATTAAGATAAAGAATTTTTTTAAATATAGATCCCTAAATGAATTAACAGTCATTTGTTGAGCACTTGTGATCTTTTTCGTGTTTTATAGGTTTTTAAAGCTCTGAATACAAATTGACTACCACAAAAAGTACAAGAACTTTATTATAGGATACTTTTCAGTTTGGATTTTATGATTGAATTTCAGTTCATTTCTGAAACTGTTTACGAATTTGTCAGAGGAAAACCGCAATCAATCAGACAATCACTTATTTTCCTATTCACTTATGTACTCAGTGGGTTGAGGGTTCGAGTCTGCAGCCTTGGCTTAGTAGTTAGCCAGTGCGCTTACTAATCCTACTTCGATGTACTGTTCACAGCATCGTCCATCTGAGGACCATCCTGTAAGTGAGTCACACTATGTGGCTCGGGCTGTCACAGGGGTGGTTTTTATGATGTTTCTTTGAGGTTTTCAAATGCATTAGGCAAGGAACAGTGTAAAGTAGACAATCCCTCGTCATATAAGTGAAATACCCTTGAGAATGACATTAAACTCTAATCAAACAAACAAACTATTGCTTCAAGGATGAGGTTCAACCGACAAAATATTTTGAAAACTAAGGAAGTGTAATCCCAAAATATCAAAAATACAATCACTTATTTGTTGCTTTTGCTCTTCCTTTTCTCTCGTCTTCATCAAGAGTGCTATCTGGTGACATTTGTAAGTAGGTCGTCTATCCCAGGGTGCACTTTGGCATTACTAACCTCTCCACAAAGGTCATTGTCTGTCCTGTTACATTGCATGCTGGGATAGATTCACCCATCAATTACATTCATCACTCATTGGTTATGGAAACAAAATGGTGGCGGCCATTGTTTAATGTTGTTAGTACATTGTTGTCATGACTACCATTCTGACTGCTCAGGTTTGCTAGATAAAACACAAAATTGCACGAACAGTTCAAGTGCAATGTTTTTTGTCGTTCAACATCTTGTGAAGTTCTTTACTTTGAGCGTGTGTTAAGCAGGAGCTGCCTGTTCCTCTCAGAGCTAAAGCGGACAGGAAGCTGATCTGTTTGTGAAGTATTCTGTGATTAACCTGTATTTGTCTTGTTTTTATTCATTGCCAGTGTTGTCACGGGTGGTCACGTGTAGACAGTCCCTTCCACCCATTGGACCTCGTGACTAAAGACAGTTTGTTTAGAGAGTAGCAATGCTGTCTTTACTTAACACTGGAGGAAAATAAACTTGCCAACATTATGAAAACGCTTCACATCTTGGTTGTGCTAGTGTCAATTATTGTTGGAATACATCACCATCATATAAGTGAAATACCCTTAAGCAAGACGTAAAACACCAATCAATCAATTAATGCTCCACTCATTGGCCAAGTAGCATTGAGTTAGGCGTAAAACCCAACTCAAATAAGGCCCGTGGCTGTGGCTTAGTGGTTAGCGAGTGTGCTTTCTCAAGCCTACTTCGATGTACTGTTCATGGGATTGAGTCCGTCTGTCGACCCACAAGTATATGAGTGAGTCACTAGATGTGCCTCCAGCAATCGCGGGGGTGGTTTTTACGAGGTTTCTTCTCGGTTTTCAGTGTGAAGTGGACAATTCGTCATTATATAAGTGAAATACCTTTGAATATGACGTAAACCCCAATCAAACAAACAAACAAACAAACATTCCAGATATCAAATGGATTGGGCTGAAGACAAAATATACTTCAATCAAAGGGCCGTGACACAGTTATCAACCATGGCTACACTGGTAATACATATGGGAAAGATTAATTGATCGATGTTTCACACCATGCTCAAGGGTATTTCAACTTACATACTGTGCTTAGCTAGATGGCCAGATATGAACGAAATTAGCCACATGACCCCTGGATTATATTTTGAAATGGAGTTAGTAGTGAGGTTTATAGTAAAACAGAGTGTAGTAGAGGGATTGGTGATTAGTGTTGTACCATTTGTATATCAAATAAAGTCCTTTTATGCGCATCGGTTTTTCTGCCATTCCTTGTATTCACAATATTAATTGAACTAAACTTTTAACAATTTTATTATTAAAAACACGCCCTGTATAGTTAGCACAATACTGACTATACATGCCCTGAGAATTGTCTCTAAGCGGGAGAGTTTTTTTTTGTAAATTAACTTAATATAAAAAAACAGTAGTTTACTAATTTAATTTAATGATGTAGGTTTTCCTTATAACCAAACTTTGTTCAATTTGACAACCTTATGTGTTCAGAGGAGTCTCTAGGGTCCATTTGGTTCCAGAAAATGTATGGGTGACCTAAATAATAGAAGTCCAGGTTAATGTCAATGTATAGCTGTTTACCGTATTTCACGGCCAAGTTCAGACTTCCGGATTGATCCCTGATTATATCCCATAATTACTGTGTTAAAATCAACGTGAAAAGGAAACCATGAATATTGTCTGATGAATTTGGGATCAGGAACCCGGAAAAAGGTTCTAGCAACTCCCCTGGGTCCGTGTTCATAGAGCTACTTTAGTATTTCTTAAAGTTAGGAAATTTAGCGAATTTTCAGACACCATTTTAAATACCTAAACACCATTTTGCTTAATTTTGTATGATGCTAAATGAATATTTATGAGTAAAATTGATAAAATATCAACCTTATTATTTCACATTTAACTTTTTTCATGATCAAATGACAGACTGAAATTTGGTTAAATAATTCTTAAATTTAAGATATACTTAATAAGCTTTATGAATACAGGGCCTAGTTAAGATTGATGTTGTTCTCTAATTATTCACCAGTAACGTGGGATTGTTAATTTATTTCGTATTGTGGTTCGTTTCTTATACTTATCCTACTTTTACTTACTAATGAATCTTGTAAAATAATTAATAGATAGTCATAGAAATTAGAAAGTTACTGTACTTTTGTACTGCACAGTTTTTCAATTGCATCTTGTCAATGAGATTAATCCCACCATCAAATGAGTCTTCAAAAGCGAAGAAGAATGAAAAGAAATGTTCAATTTTAGGTCAAAATGTATGTGGCAAATTTAAACGGGAATATTTTTCTAGATTTTTAAAAAACTTATTTCATCTATCTCGCTCTTTTTCTTCAGGAAACTAAAAGGGATATGAAATTTGAAGCGACCAAGAAACAGGCGAAAGTGAAGCCACTTTCAGCGGCTGATGAAAAGATGATTGATGAGGCAATGACGATGGCAACTGATATCGACACTCAGGTCACATCAAGTCACATGGACTCTCCTCCAACTCAACAGACAGTGCCAAACTGGTGTGACACACCACCAAGGGAGTCAGACCATGCACCAGAATCTCCAAGTGTACTGTCCCGTATCAAGTATTCATTGAAAAGGAGCAGTGAGAAAAACGATCGAGAAAGAACATTCTCTGAAGAGTTTGAGAATAAAAGTGAAATTAATGAGGACTTACCACCAGAATCCCAGGAAGCGTATAATATCCTCGTTGCTCGAGGCTCGGATAAAGACAGAGTTAGTGAACCGGATGAACAATATTCTTCTTCTAAAAAGTTTGGTGTTGCTGAACTAAAGCCAGTGTCGCGCATCCCTAATGGCGCTAGGACTAATGAACTCAATAGCAATAACAGTTCTCCCATTAATGGGAGTAGGATTTCTGGGCCGTATAGTATCAGAATGACAGAGACTCACACAACCAGGACTTCTGAACCGTATAGCTCTAGGAACGTGGAACCCTACAGTACAAGAACAGCTGGGGTTCTAAGTGTCGGTAGCCGAATCTCTGAAAACTCAACCAAAATTTCAGAACCTGTTGCTGTGATTCAGGCACCAGCAAAGAAGGTTCCGGAACCAGTCACCCCAGTCGAACTGGTTTCGAGAATACCGGAACCTACAACTAGGGTTCCGGACCCAGCTTCGAAGATTCCGGAACCAGCCAGCAGATCATTCTCAGAAAGGTCGACCAAACCAGTACCCAGAGCACGCGCAGAAATACGTAAACCTTCAGAGCCCCCACCCCCCCGACCAAGGCCTGAAGTTCAACGCGTCGAACCCACTGTGAGGTCAACAACCTCAGGTGGTGGTGGTGGTTCTGACCCACACCGATTTCTCAAACCTGCTGGCAAACCTCCGAAAGCTGAAGTTGAGGACTTAACAGACAGTTCTGATTCTGATCTTAAAAAGAATTCCAAAGAAGTTTCATCTAGATCGTCGTCTTCATCTGTTGAACGTGATGTTGACGCGACGAAATCCACGGAAAAACGAGAACAGCGAAGTCTTTTTGACGAAGAGTTTTCTGAACCATCTGCTCGAGAGATTATGAGCAGGTTACGGGAAAGTAAGATGAAGCGAAGCGTTGACCATCCAACTGAAGAACCTCCAACACCTCCCAGGAATCTCCGAGAACCTCAGGGGATTCCTGGAAGGAAAGGATCTGCAGCTTCGACCAATGAGGAAGAGGAGGAACAAGATACGAACCCTTTGAGGATGCTACGTGGAGGTGCACTCCCAATTCGTGGCAGTCGTGCCGGGATAGGTAATGATAAAACTATTCCTGCACGTAAACCCCTGTTACCTTTACGCCTGAGAAGGTTGGCATCTGAGAGCTCAGCCCCTATCGGCCCATTTTTGCGTCCTCCTAAAAGACCTACAAGAAGTCTTAGTTATGATCCATCTGAAAGTCCCCCACCCCCAGTTCCTCCCAGGAGGTCTAGTAGTTTTGAACAATCTCTTCCCATTGAACCCCTGCCTGCCCTACCTCCAAGACGGCCTGTAAAGCCCCCATCTTTGAACAGTAGACCTAGAGAGAGAATGCACCCATTAAACTCGGGCACTATTTCTCCTCCCGTCCGCTCTCCTAGATCCTCTCTCTCCTCTCCATCAGTTAAATCCCCGCGTTCTTCAGTTAAATCCCCGCGTTCTTCAGTTAGATCCCCACGTACTTCAGTTAAATCCCCACGTACTTCAGTTAAATCCCCTCCCACCCCAAGGTCGTCCTTCAATGCCCCACTTACAGCCCTTTTTGATCCGTATGCAGATTTGCCCCCTGCCCCTCCCCTTCCCCTTAGCCCTGCCGAGGAAGCAGAATTTGATTCTGATGATGACAATGTCTTTCTTCCCGCCAGTCCCCAGTCGCCAGAGCCAGAAAAGACTTGGAGACATTCCGGAGTCTCGACCTTTCCTCGCAGAAAGTTTCGCCTGAACAATGTGAAATATGACCTGGAAGATCTGGGTTTCTATGACACTGAAGACCCTTTCTGGGTTCAGAAGGTCAAACTGTCAACGCATGAACGTAACTGTTACCCAGCTAACAACAACGTGGATAGGGATGCTAACATCCCATCATACACTACTTCTGATAATGTCAGCTACGAAGACTTGCTCGAGTTTGCTTTAGATAGGTAAATGTCTGCATGGCTATGTCATCACGAATAGTGAAGAATGGAAGAATGTGTGACTGACCTGTGAGCGAGGTTAACATGGTTTTCTGTAGACGGCTATAAAAGTTGTGATTCAAGACAAGACATTTCTTTCAAACAATCAAAATTTTGAAGCAATATCAAAGGCCAAATTTCTTTAATATTGAAGAGCTACATCTTTAATGGGTCAATTTGTTAAAAAGTAAATTTATACTGTGAAACTAGAAGCTCCAAACGAGTGTAATAACACAAAGAATGCATAAAACTATTCTCAAACCAGCAATATTCCGTCACTTTTTGGAGCTGCCTCACTTTTATAGCCATTTACGAAAAATCAATATTGCAATGTAAAGTGTGATTTTGGATTGATATGCATGTGTTGTAAGTTTTGGAGTCAACTTTTTGTCTTACAGTACACCAAAGATGTCATCTTATGTTGATTTGTTTGAAGCGTCTTCATAAACAGTTCACATGTTTGTCTCTGTATTTAAAGAGCCTTAGAACAAACATGTCTTCACAGTGTGCACATGTTCTTCACCCTGTGTGCATATGCTGTTCACACTGTGTGCACATGGTCTTCACCCTGTGTGCATATGCTGTAAACACTGTGTGCACATGTTCTTCACCCTGTGTGCATATGCTGTTCACACTGTGTGCACATGTTCTTCACCCTGTGTGCATATGCTGTTAACCTTGTGTGCATATGTTGTTCACATTGTGTGCACATGTTCTTCATTCAGTGAAAACAAATCATTAGATTAATTCTTTGGTGGACTGTCTTTTTCATTGTTTAGATGCATGTCATTTATTTGAGCTTTAGTTTTTTCTAAATGTTAAGGTATAGTTTGATTATGTTTGATTTTGTTTGAGTTTCACTTTTGTTTATGAATTTTCTGATTGACTAATGTTTCTTTCACAAACTGCTTGGTTTAGTTGTCTTGCCCTGACTGGGCCCTCTATTTCTCTCCCCTTAAGTCTGGAACCGATTTGTTTTCCACATCATTTCTTTATTCACCAACTATTCTGTTCCACCTCATCTGACCGCATGAAATACACATTAAAACACAGTAGAATCAGTGTGATGCTGAACATTGCTGTTTGAAAAATATGATTGGCCTTGAAATTTGAAACAACAACAACAGCACTCTTCGTTTGTTTGAATCAGGGAATGCAATACTAAATCTTAACTGCAACATTTTCACAAGTAGTTTAGACAATCAGCTATAAAGTCCATAAAACTCCTTAAAAAAAAACAAAAACCAGCATAGCATTTGCCTTCAAACCATTTTTACCCCAATATTAAATGTACAGAAATTCTAAATGCTATCAGAAGAATCAGTGTATAGCAACTTCCTTTAGTCTAGGTTTGTACCAGACTAATGCAAACTGGAGCGTTTTTAATGCCAATAGAAAGTGACATTTAACATTTGCTCCATCAATAAAATTGTAAATGTAGCCCAGTTGATCAGATTTATAGTTTGTGTTTATTGAATATAACTGGATGAATGATGTTCGTTCAATCAAGTGATAAGCCCATCCACTAAGCCCAATATGGAAAGATATAGGAGAACTAATTCAATATTTATATTGCGTGGGATTAATGATGTTCATTATTGCTATAACAGAATGGCTTCATGTATACTGGGCGGGGTCTGTTAGACTGTTACTAATGCTTTACTGAAACAAAATGGCGACCTGTTTATCACGCATTTTGGCCAATATTGAGGCTGGTGCACGTACTCCTTCAGCTGCTATGTCTTTGTCAAAATTGTTACTTAAAGAGTTATTGAACGAACTTGCTTAATTAGTTGGCAGTATTTATATAATAATTGCTTGAGATTGGCAAATTGGCAATTAAGGAACGCACAACTTCGCAACACGTACTTACAAAATACTTCACATTGGCTGGTTGTGTTGGTGTGACTATAGGGCTGGAGCACACCCCATACATAAAAGTGAAGGTCAATATAGCATGCCATGGTATTTATCACCAGCCAATCAGTTACCTTGTTTCTGTAACATTTGCATGATGTCTACAATTCCATTATACTCCATTATCCATCTGTACCATATTGATAAGTAACCTTCAGAATCTTAATCTGACATTTACTAGTATTTACCATTGCTTCCATTCATTTTAACACTATTATTCCCTTAGGTGTAAATATAATTATACCACAAGGCTTACTCAATTTAATAATTAATCTATCGTCTAACTTCCAGGGAATTCTAATACCCAGTTAGTTAATGAGTTAACACTTAACCAGGTTTCCCAATGACCCTCTCTTGTTGAATGTTTATTCTAATGAATAATCCAAATAAAATTTTGAATGACGGTTTCAATTTATCTTCAAAACGGAAAGTATCAAATTTACTTCTGAATAAAATCCCACAAGTAAATTTCTAAATGAAAGTTAAACCTTAATTAAATAAATAAACAAATGAACCAAATTATATTTCAAATGATTTTCCTAACTTAACGTCAAATGAGTGAAACCCAAAATTATCTCCGAACAAATGTACGAAGTGATTTTCTAAATGCTTTTCCTGAAATAAGTTCTCAGGTAAGTGGACAGTCCATTGTCATTGAAGTGAAAAATCCTTGAGTACGCCTTTAAGCCCTAATCAAGCAGACTAGACAACCTTAAGTAACTTATCCAATTAATTTAAGGAACAAGACAATAATTGCCCAAAGCTGTGTTGAACAGTGTCCTGTCTTTGAACACAAATTATTCGGCTAAATTTTTTGGTCTAGTGTAAAAGTCTAAAAACTATGTTCAACAAATGTCTCGACCTGCAGTTTTGGTTACAAAAAGTTGTTACAACTTTAGAAGTTAATAAGTGTCTCAACACTAAGTTCAAATAAATGTCTCAACTTCAGTTACATATAATACTCGCAGTTTTAATTACAAATATTTGTAAAAACTTAAGACGTTAATAAGTGTGTCAACATTAGGTTCAAATAAATGTCAAATGTTGTTAACAAATAATATTAGTGAAAGACCCTTGAGTACGACGTTAAACCCTAATCAAACAAACAAACAAATAATGTTGCCAACTTTGGTTACAAAATAATGTCTAAATTTTTACGTACAGATTAAACTCCCAATCTAGGTTATAAAAATATGTACCAACTGGAAGTGTCAGTTGATTGACCAATTTAAGTTATAATGATAAGTGAATGTAGCTCTTGACAAACATTATTTGAGAGATAATTTTGTAGCAGTACACAGTGAAAGATAGGTAAACCTAAAACCCTGTTTATAAAAATCTTTAATTTGCAGAATAAAGGATCTTCACGAAACCAATTTCTATAAATCTCTCCAGGTCATTCCTCGAATCCTCATCTGTTTTTAACCGTGCATGTCGACATCTTTGACGTGATGTATCCTCCTGTATTTCCATATTGTTCCCTATTTATCGTTGTTATATAAAGCATGTCTTAAGTTTGTTGTTCATCAATTTATATTTTGTTTAATATTTATTGTTTTTTGGTTCTGGGTAAAATTGTCTTGTTTGGTGATAGAGGTCTTGGCACATGCTCCTACATCTACTCAAGTATTTCTTCAGTTTAAAATAATTAATCCAATTTTGCATAAAAATATAGAACACAATTTTTCTGGACTTATTGTGTTGGTAAACGAAATGATTATAAGCGAATTGTTAAGAAAGAAAACTTGATTCTTTCATATCTATATTTGTTTAAATGGAATATGGAAGGTTGAAATTTTACCAAAAATCGTTTAACTTGAAAAGAAATACTTTAAGTAACTTTAGGACTATGTGCCCAGGAATACGTATATTAC
>JAVFBX010245545.1:0-10244 GCA_034783855.1 Mopalia kennerleyi | reverse complement strand
TTTCAGTTTGTGGCAAAAACAGAAAGTTCCTAACTTTGTCTAACCGTGAAAAATACAGAAACTCGCTGATTTTTGTTTAGGAGCCAAAATTAGGGGGCCTTTAAAGTTTCATTTTGTTATTTTCTTGTTGTAGTTATGCTTCTAGTTTGGAGAAGCTTCCAGTTATTCTTGAGGCAGACAATCGTTTAGACAGCTGGGGAGACCCGGACACCGTGGTAGACGCTCAGAGAAATAATCAAGTACCGATCCCTAATTCCCTGAGACAGTACAGTTTGCTCGAGGAAGCTGAGAACCCTGATCTTCATTCAACGGGTAAGCCCAATGGGCATGCTTGGAAATCCGAGAATATCAATGGTACCCTTATAGGAAACATCCATACAAACAATCTTGGTACAACTTTTGGCAAGAACAGACCGAATGATTCAAATGGTGTAACAGAAAATAACACAAAGTTAACAGATCTGTCGAATAGCACAACTCCACCCAAACCTGCTGATGTGCATGTACCAGCTATAGTAATTCACAGTGAAGCAGGAGATGTGATCAGATCAGATTCCATTAAGTTGAGATCTGTTAAAGATACGACCCAATCCGTGCAGGGCTCAGAGCTTCCAGCCTATACACTAACAAAGGAAGTACTGACCGACGGCAGTAGTTCGAAGCTGATCGCGAATGGCCAAATTCTTAGAAATCTCCCGCTGCCGGAAAATCTGCACATTTATGTATCAGAATCGGAATCAGACGAGGAACTGAGTGATGTTTTTGTAGAGCACCAGCCACAATTGGAGCTAGAACACAACAATTCTTCTACTGAAGAAAAGACCGGTGTAGCTGAAGGTATCGTATGTGAACCTCAAGTTCATCAGGAAGAATTAAGTACAGTTTATATAGAACCTGAGTCCAGCATCAGGCCAGAGGAGAAGACATTTTTTTCGGACGACAAAGAAACTGATGTGTCTATAGCCATCCTTGTTGAACCAAGTTCTAACGAAGTAGAGTTAAGCTCACTTCCTGCACAGTCACAAAGCATTAATAATAGCATTTCCGCACAAGCAGAAGACGAAAGAAGTGTAGTTGTTGAAGTCGACGACAATCGGCTGGATACAATATCCCTAGAATCCCAAAACAGCGGAGCTTCAGAAGGCAGCATTGTACTCTCAGATCACAACCAAGGAAACGATCCAGCGGCGCCAGTGGAGCCACATCAATCAGATGTCAGATATAACCAGGACAACAGACAAGCAGACCACATTTCCATAGTACAAGTCCATGACACTGTGACAAAAAACTCGAACGGTACTGTGTTTGATGTGGACGGTTCGCAGTCCGATATTGGGGAAGAAGAAGTAGGCTTAACGTCGATAGAACCACCAACTACAGGAAGCCTTGATTCCAGCTATCAAAGAAAGCCCAAGGCGTTTTATGTTTCTGATTCCAACCCAGATTCTGAAACAGATGAAGAAATTGGGAAGTCAGTCTCAGTTGACGGTCAAGCAGGTGTAGGATCGGAAAAGACAATTCCTATTTCAGAAGAACGCCACACCGGGACAGATGAACAAACCGAAGGACGTTTAGAATCAGACATAAAAAGTTCTCAGTTCAGACACGATTTGGATCCGCAGTTTCCCGATAAAGAAACAACCCAGAACCCTTATCTGGACACCAAGAAATCCATTGAACTGACAGATGAGTCTAGTTTAAATTCTGAACCTGTGTCAGAAGGACATATTATTGTTGATATTTGATTCCATTTGTACTTTTTATAACTTTGTGAATTAGATTAGCAGTTGTAAGCAGCTCTTATTACTTGTTTGAAGGGTTTACTGTGAAAATAAATAGACAAAACATTTATACAGTGCTAGCATACAGTCATACACATTCAAAATGTCCCAGGAAGTTGTGTTTCCAAGTGATTCAGATATCGAGAGCAATCAGAAACTCTTTCAGGATAAATTTTCAGAACTGTTTACGTCCAAGAGAAAGAAATATGAAACGTTACTGAAAAATGCGAAACAAAACGCCCGCAAAGGCGGGGATACGGTTGATTCAGCTGCACCAAATACCAGCGGAGACGTGGGCGAGTCTTCGGAATCCTCAACCTTGGATGACATCTACAGCATGACGCTTGGTCGAAGCAAGAAAAGCAAAGCTCAGGGTATCTATCGGACACTTTCAAAAGTTGGAGATGACAGTATTGGTGATCTTATGAAAAGAATTTCATCAGAAATTTCCGTGGCTTTCCAATATCAGTTAGGGTTCCTCGAAAGCCCAAAGGACGTAGAAAAGGCCGCGAAATTTGCTGTGCGCGCCATCATGCATTATCTAAAATCCCCGGATGCTATCTTCGCTGAGGAAGCGTTGATGGATGCTCTGCTTGAAGACAAGGTCAAGGTCAAACTAAACGAAGACATCCACCTGAAGACTAAGTTTCCCGCGCATAAAGGTTACAAAGGAATCCATTGGACGGCTGAAGGGATATTTAGAGAGCCCGGAATATTCTGGCCCAAAGACATTCTCGACACGCATACGGAAAATAAAACCGACTGCGAACTTTGCTTTACGGGCTCGTTTACACCATTCGGCTATTCGTGCCGACAAGAAGTCTACGGATACCGAGCCCCGATACACATTCGGAACTCGGAAGGAAAGTCCGTTTTGCTTCTTCGTGACAGAACTACTCTCTGCCACGAGAAAAACCCTGCCTGTAGATCGGAAGATGTATGTGATAACGTTCACCGGTTATTTAAACCAAAACTACCAGCGGAAACAGCTAATAGAAATTAGATAATACCAATTGTAATGAAACTCTGTACCAGGTGTTATTGTTGACACAACCCCACCATGTCTGCTGTTGACTGTGTGCTTTGCGATCTCCCGATTATTATCATATTGTCAGTGCTCTAAACCCAGTATTGCGTAATATTGAATTATGTTTTGTTCCTTTGATATTGATTTATATTTTACTCGCGTATAACAGATAGTTTTATTTCCTTTATTTCCTATATCCCCGTACAAGTTAGCAAAGTGTAGTTTCTCTACATGACGAAGTTATAAATAATCTTTTTAAATATCAGTATCAAGTTTTATTCGATTTTTACTCCACACACGTCATAAATACGACTCATAACTAAGGTCAGTTTTTGTAAAGAAAACGTTTGTATAAACTTACGTGTTGATCTGTAGCGTATCTTTATGAAATGTTTTATCGGTTAATATCAGTTTTATGTTTTATCGGTTAATATCAGTTTAATGATGAAATGTTTTATCGGTTAATATTAGTTTAATGATGAAATGTTTTATCGGTTAATATTAGTTTAATGATGAAATGTTTTATTGGTTAATATCAGTTTAATGTTTTATCTGTTAAGATCAGTTTAATGATGAACTGTTTTATCGGTTAATATTAATTTAATGCTGAACGGTTTTATCGGTTAATATCAGTTTTATAGGTAAATATCAGTTTAATGTTTTATCGGTTAATATCAGTTTAGTTTAATGCTCAACGGTTTTATTGGTTAAAATCAGTTTTATCGGTAAATATCAGTTTAATGTTTTATCGGTTAATATCTGTTAAATGTTTTATCGGTTAATATCCGTTTAATGTTTTATCGGTTAATATCCGTTAAATGTTTTATCGGTTAATATCCGTTTAATGTTTTATCGGTTAATATCCGTTAAAAGTTTTATCGGTTAATATCCGTTTAATGATCAACTGTTTTATCGGTTAATATTAGTTTAATGTTTTATCGGTTAATATCAGTTTAATGTTTTATCGGTAAATATCCGTTTAATGTTTTATCGGTTAATATCAGTTTAATGTTTTATCGGTAAATATCCCTTTAATGATCAACTGTTTTATCGGTTTATATTAGTTTAATGTTTTATCAGTTAATATCAGTTTAATGTTTTATCGGTAAATATCAGTTTAATGTTTTATCGGTTAAGTTCAGTTTAATGTTTTATCGGTTAATATCCCTTTAATGATCAACTGTTTTATCGGTTAATATCCGTTAAATGTTTTATCGGTTAATATCCGTTTAATGATCAACTGTTTTATCGGTTAATATTAGTTTAATGCTTTATCGGTAAATATCAGTTTAATGTTTTATCGGTAAATATCCGTTTAATGATCAACTGGTTTATCGGTTTACATTAGTTTAACGTTTTATCGGTAAATATTCGTTTAATGTTTTATCGGTTAATATCGGTTTAATGATCAACTGTTTTATCGGTTAATATCCGTTTAATGTTTTATCGGTTAATATCGGTTTAATGATCAACTGTTTTATCGGTTAATATCAGTTTAATGTTTTATCGGTAAATATCAGTTTAATGCTTTATCGGTAATTATTAGTTTAATGTTTTATCGATTAATATTAGTTTATTGATGAAATGTTTTATCGGTTAATATCAGTTTAATTCTGAACATATGTGCAACGATAATTTGTTTATTTTTCAACATTTCTTTGTGTTTCGATATGCTCAAAAAACACTTGCCCCGATCGATATTACGGCAGAGATTATTCACCAGCAATGGCTTACAGACGATATTTTCTCTTCTCACTCATGGGTAGCCTTGTTTATTTGCTCAATTTTAAACATTTTTCTAGTTTTGTTTTGGGTTTTTTTTTTGTTAATTAATTATGCATAAGCCAGTTCAATTTACTTTTCCATTTCTTTAAATTTTCTTGTATAAAAGGTTAAATAAATGATATGAGTCGGACGAATTTACACGTAGATGACTGGAATATAATATAATGTGTAAGATAAAAACATAACATGCATTGTTCTTTTTACCTATTCTTGAATATTATTTGTACATTTTTTCCCTGTAATTTAAAATAAAACAAAATCCAAGTAATTTTCAACAAACTGTAATCGTTTTCCCTGGCTGTTTTCACGAATTAATACCATGTTTGTAACGTCCTGATCTGGTAAACTGGACTTTAATAACCTGTTAAATGGCTGTTAATCTTGTACTAGCACTATATACCTCTAAAGTTTATATTGGGTTTAATGCCGTACTCACGATTATTTCACACTTGGTGTTAAACGATTACAAGATTGATTGGTGTTTTACGCCGTGTTTAAGGGTATTTCGCTTATATGGCGGCGGTGTATTCCAACAATAATTGACACTAGCACAATCAATATGTGCAGTGTTTCCATAATGTTGGAATATTAATCTTCTTCCAGTGCTAAGAAAAGACAGCATTGCGACTCTTCAAACAAACTGCCCTTAGCCTGAGGGCCGACCACAAGATAGCAAAAGTCTTTTTCACATAGATGAAATTCTTTTCCACATATGTGAAATTCTTTTCCACATATGTGAAATTCTTTTTCACAGATTTGAAATTCTTTTTCACATATGTCAAACAAATGACTTTATATTACATATGTGAAAAAGAATTTCCCATATGTGGAAAAGAATTCGGCATATATGTGGAAAACAATTTCACATATGGGAAATTCTTTTTCACATATGTAAAGTTCTAATTTACATATGTTGAAAAGAATTTCACTTATGTGGAAAAGAATTTAACATGTGGGGAAAATAATTCGACAATTCTTTTTATATTCGAAAAAAGGTCGGTCACCAGTGTGCCCGTTTGCTTATACGCCGTGTTGTTACATATGCCTTCCAATAAATCCGTAACAACACGGCGTATACACAGGTTTGACCATCCAAGCGCAATGTTAATCTGTTGAATACATATCAAAATGGCTCTTAGAGTTAGATATACATTTAACATGTTTTCAGTTGACATTTTAGTACCAGGTGGATATGTACGAACGGCTGTTTGTTGTTGTTGCTTCGTTTGGGGACGCAACACTCACTTTCGGTTTCATGTGAAAGCATCCACCAAGCATGATAATGAAAGTGTTTTCGAACAATGACGTCAGTTCCGTTGTTTTAAATCAACTAATTAACGGCTATACTAATTCGATTGAAAGTGCAATACAGATGGTTGTCTTTGAAAATATACAATAAAAATAATAAATTTAGGTAGAAAATCAGTGATCTTTCCCTTGAAGTGTGCAGATAACCTATTTGATTACTCAAATTGGAAGCTCATGTAATAAAAGTTTCATGGCATATTATTTTTCTCTATAACATTGGCTATTATTAATTGATAAAAAGATGTTTTGAATTTACAAAAATAAAAGATATTGAATAATAAAGAATGTTATAAAGTGACAAACGATATGGTATGAACAGTCTACCATACACGAGTTCTCAATACTATTACCAATAGTATCAACATACTCGGAACACAAGTTGTCTTCTTCTCTACATAGCATCTCTTAAGTGTTTAAGTCCACTTTAAGTATGATGCGAAATCCATCCATGGCTGAATTATAGTTATTTACATATATTTAAATCCTAGTACAGCCTTTGTGTAGTTCGATATAGAATTCACCATGGCTCACAGTTGACACTTGTCGTTTAAGCGTAATAACTTCATAGAACCCTATATCTTGCCATTGTAAGGGTCAAAATGCGTAAGACGAGACTTTCACATTTCTACCCTTGCTACATTTCGTGCCAAAAATGTGGCAAAAGTTTAATTGGACAGTTGTAGGAACAAGCAGCCAATCAGAAAGTCGTTTACACATCAAACGCGACAACAACAAAAACAAGGCGCCACTGTCAATTAACTCATCTGTGATGATTTCAGGACTCGTTAATGTTTGTTTGTTTGTTTGATTGGGGTTTAACGTCGTACTCAAGGGTATTTCACTTATATGACGACGGATTGTCCACTTCACACTTTTTCACGCCCTAGTATGGTGGAAAACCGGGAGGAAACCTCGTAAAAACCACCCCCGCGATTGCCGGAGTCACATCTTGTGACTCACTCATAAACCTGAGAGTCGACAGACGGACAGTACATCGAAGTAGGCGGTAGAAAGCGTGCTCGCTAATCACTACGTCACGGCCGCGCGCCCTCGTATCCTTTGACGACAAATTGAAGGGGTGGGGATAATTTGCAAAGACAGCGCAGCCCGCGATACCTCAAGTTGACTTATAGTTCTTACATACGGTTTATATACTTTTATTGAAGAGAAAGAAGTATTACCGTATTCACGAACTTTCAGCTTTTTCAATCCGAGCTACATTGCATACCTATATTTGCCGCATAACACATTTTAATACACAGAGGCTAAAAAATATATGTAAATTCTCATTGAGGCAAAATGTCAATGTCAATATTTGTTCAGATGAAAACGAAATCATAACCAAACAAGTAAAATAGAATAATACATTTTTTTTTTTGGTAGATATTAAAAACTACATATCTCAGTTGGCAGTTTGCCGGTGTATTTAGAAAAAATGGGGGAGATTCAAACTATAGCATATACTGGATGGAACCATTTATATAAACAATACATTATTTATATCTGATCATAACAGACACTTTCTGTCTGAGCTCCACTGCTTTGGAGATCCAGTGAAAATTGCATCATCCGCGAGATGCGTAAATAGCACAGCGCAGATATTTCGCGCGCGAAACCATCAGAATAGCGATGCGGAGTCGTTGGCAGCATGCCAAGTGTGACTAGGCGCTGCGTATCCAAGGACAGTGTACAAGGAGGAATGCAGAGTTGAGATGCGGTATATACAAAGAGGATAGCAGACTCGGCTATAATGGGCGTTGATAAATAATCCCTGCTTGGCACAGTGCCAGCTTCTGTTTATGGCACAGTTAGCTATAACCCGAACGGCAGCGGAATACTACGATCTGCAGTTATAGTAGAGGCGAACAAGCCTTGGAATACCACGTGGTTTGCGTAAAATCAACCTGCATTAATTTAAGATGGATTCGTTTGATACATTCGCCACTTGGACCATTTTGCATCCCCAAATCTACGAATAATATGAATAGATAAAATATAATTCGATCACCAGCACAAATAACAAAATTAACGTTGAATGTAGAATCTATAATTAAAAATAAATTGGCGCAAAAATATAGACAAAGAACCTCTTCAGCATTGATTTATTAGGTTTTTGCACCTTGGGCCTATTGATGCCCGTGTGATACAGCGACCTTAGCTTATGCCAAACGTAAATACCATAACGAGAAGTACTAGACTTATGTTCATCGTAAGCTAAGATCGCTTTGTGAGCCGGATCCCTGAAGGTCATTTTTCCTCCGGGTACGGCCATGCACCGGGTGCAAGAAAACACAATCGACTCCCATAGAAATAAACAAAAATTAAATATGATATGCATGGGATGTAATACACGATGCAATATAAGACAATGTGCTTTATAGTGCTATAGAGACCACAACAGACCAGTGGCAACTTTTACAAAATGTCGTAGGACAAAAAAATATCGTACGACAAAATTCTGCATGTTAAATTATAGGAGTAAAAATATTATACGATATTTTATTGTCGTACGACATACTGTGCTGTATTTTGGCTTCTAGAGCACCTGCAGGGCAACAGGGTTCCACCTCAAATCGTAATGCTCTATCGATTAAGCTGCTTATAAGTCAATAATTAAAAACATAATAAAAAATAAAAAATACAGCGAACGAAGCTTAAACTCCGTTAAAGGCCTCGTTATACCGTTTACCCTTTGAAGTCGAACATCAAACAGTGAACAGCAGTGAAACTTCAATGATAAATAACAATTTATTTCAATGTAATGCAATTATATAATCTTTCATTTGTCAATCACGTGACATGGCGGCCATAACTGTTGTAACATATGGTTCCATTTTGATTAAACCGTCACCGTCTTACCTCTACGAGTTGCGTGTAGAACGTTTAGTCATAAACCAAGACCATTTTTGATGTACAGATTTAGTGGCATTCGGTAAATTACAGAAAACTGTGAAGTCGTCGCTGTATAAATACACAGGGGCTATGCTATGGTCATTTAGCTGTGGATCAATGCAGTTCCTTTTATAGTCTTAAGTACGGCGTTAAACCCGAATCAAATAAACAAACAAACAAATCAGAACAGCTCGGGTAACCAGCACGAGATATACCCGACGTTTAAATATTCAAAGGCGTGGGCGGCCCATGTACCATCGGGTATGTGTCTACAGATGTTTATTTTTCTGACTTTTGGAGTTAGGTGCAGGATTGGCTTTTCTCGCAATTTCACTCGTTACTTGTCATGTGCAGGCAGTCAGCCAGCGTGTTATTTTTTAAGTCGTTTGGTGTTTTGCCTAGAATTAACGACAATAAAGCCAATAGTGCACCTTATGGAGTTTTGGAAAGATTGAGGCACATCTAAGATAACTATATTTAAGTTGAATACATCAAACATGCATAGAATCTACATAAAGCATGCAGACGCATGCATATGCAACAAATATAATTTTATTTCAATAATTAAATTGTGATATAAGTAACTCTTCGTTTTTGGGAAAAGCCACAGAATTCTTTCGATAAACAAATTCCACATTCCGATCGACAGATCTCCGTCAAAACAAACCCGAAAATCGCACTAGCGAGATACGTCCAGATGGAGCTTACTGCGAATTTGGCGCAGTGCCAAGTAGAGCGCGCGGTCTATAGCGAATCAGATAATTACATGTAAATCACAGATCAATAACAAAGTGGTCGCTCGGTATTTACCATAAAATTTCGATTTATTTTTTTCTTGCTGTTCTCACAGAAGAAACCCAATTACTTCCATGTCTTAATCCCACAGACAAACGTACATTATACATGTTTTAAAAACATATTTACCAGTGAGCAGTTTAGCTAATAAGTCTTGAAGAAGCGACTGAATCATTTAACGCACAAACCATTAGAGGAGTTTACACCCCCCACAGCCTATGTACCGACTAAACTTGGCAGTCTGCCAACAACATTTCGACGTAAAATAAATCAATAAAATCGAATCACATGCTTCCATGTTTACATTTTTATCGTAGAGGTTTCGTTTATCATTCATATATAGTCGAAAGGTTGTAAGATACAATTAAAGATACGACACGTACGCACCGAAAGCGCTATTCATACAAATACTGTGAAAAGTACATTAATGTATATTGATCATTCACAAATAATTAAAAAAAATAACAGAAGTGCACAAGAAAAAAAAGGAAGAAAGCGAAAGTATTTCGTGCACTCTGTAGGCTGGAAAATGAAACTCTTATATATGAAGAGTACATGAACGTATGTCCTATTAACTGGATTGAAAAACTATATAAACAACAAACAAAAATGAAAACATAAATTTAAATATAAAACGATTTATTGCACCAGGATAT
>JAVFBX010245534.1:0-10244 GCA_034783855.1 Mopalia kennerleyi | reverse complement strand
TCTCGCCTCTTACGATCGACCGAGGAAGCCGAGGGAGTATTCTGCAGGACTGGCCAACCCGCTCCCCCACGGGGCGAGACATGATTATAAGTTGAAGTTTGATAGGGATTCTACTAGTCATTAATGAGGAACGGAGGAATTCAGTGACCTTCGCTTTTTCGATAGATGTCCTCTCTCTTAATTTCCTCCATGTGATGCGGGCCCGCGGCCGTGGCCTTGTGGTTAGCGAGCGCGCTATCTAACGCCTACTTCGATTTACCGTTCACAGGATCGAGTCCGTCTGTTGACCCTCAGGTATATGAGAGTCGCAAGATGTGGCTCCGGCAATCGCGGAGGTGGTTTTTACGAGGTTTCCTAACGGTTTTCCACCATACTTGGGCAAGGAACACTGTGAAGTGGACAATTCGTCGTCATATATAAGTCAAATACCCTTGAGTACGACGTTAAACCCCAATCAACAAACAAACAAATCCATGTGATGCGATCACGGTCGCTTTGAAACCTGAAAGTTACACAGACTCGCGTTTTCTCACTTAATTCATCCGTTCCGCATAAATGACTAGTAGAATCAAACTTCAACTTATTGTAAGTTATAAATCGTAAGTCTCGTTTAATTTTAGGATAATGTTGATTATTTAGCGGGCGGTTAAAAGATGCTTCCCTTTGCCATAGTACTGTCAAGAGGTCGGGCCAACACGGTTATCAGTTGTGACCTCTTTCTTTTTCAGCTTGGTTTTGTCCTGTTTTTGTTTGTTGTCTGTTACGTCGAAGAGGGTTTCTTTAACCCATCTGACTGGCATCCCATCATATGAGTGAAACAACCTTGAGTACGAAGTGGCACCCTAATCGAACGAACAAACATATAGCTTAGGACTATGTGAGTGAGATGTGAACTATTCCATCAGAGTATGCAACTTCACTTTTAAGCGTCTAACAAAAAGGCTAGCAAAACTACTTTTAGCTACGGCTGTTTATTTTGATACGCCCCGAGACTTACAGCGTCCGACTGCGTACTCCCATGTAAGTGTGTATGATAAAGTGTACGTTTCGTTCAGCTTTTTATTATACAACTGTTAACATTAAGAGGATTGAAAGTATAACTGTTGGATTTTTTAAGAAAAGACGACTCCTGGATTTAGGCAAAATAACTACTATTCGTATGGGTTTCAAACAAACAGCCGATGAGCATACGTCTGCCGTGTATCCTTATCGAGCACGTGTGTGTCTGCAATGGATACGATTTTTCCCCGGATACTTGAAACATCTTAGCAATTACATTGGTCATGTGTAAATCTTCGTTTACACAATATACTTGAATAGTATACGCATGCGTTTATGAATGCCTTGAAAAATATTTTTCTCCGACTGTGGGAGGAAGCGTCCTGTTGTCATAGTGCCACGAGCTAAGTGGCAACATGGCACCGATCTGTTTTGGTTTCTGTGTGATTCATGGCATCGGCCTGTCTTGTCAGTACTGGGTGCCAGTTACGCTGAGGATGTTTTCTTTAATACCTTTCGGCTGGCACACCGTGATGGTAATGAACTAACCGGATGTAGCGCGTAAACATCAACCCAAAGAAGCAATAAAATAGTTGTCACAGCGGCTACGTGTTACAGCTAAACGACCACATTTCTATGTAAACGATGTCGACTCTTTATTCATAAAATATAACTATAAATGTTTATTAGGTTTTTAATTTTTTTTTAAATTAATAAATCAGGATCTGTGCTCAGAATGGCTTTAGAGTAGTGAGGAGGTTCTTTGATTTTGATGGTTTGATTGGCGTTTAACGATGTACAAAAGATTGCTGCACTCACAGGACGACGTGCAGGCCAATTGGTGGAGAAGACCAGTCTCTACAATACTGGCAATACAGGGCACAATGCAACGACATCACAAATAGACAGGCTTCATGTTGCAAGTTTACTGAACACCTGACCGATTTAACGAGGAAAAAAATTGTACTTAACGTAACTTCGCGAATGTTTCAGTCGAACCAAAATATTGTATACAACGCCTTCACCGTGCTCAACGAAAACCTCCAGTCGAATGCGCCTATTGTCTAGGGGCACGTCTGGATGAAGTTTCTTGACAACGATTATGATCGCCGAAGACGTCCGGCCGTTCAGTCGCTGAAATCAACGTGTTTGCTTTCTTCGGTCGATTTTTATTCCCCAGCAATTGATTGCCCGGAGTGATCGCCCGTGTGTTCATGCAAGCTAGTACAGTCGCGCGAATCAATGCTGATAAACCAATCCGAGTTGCAGTTTTTCTCACAGGAAACAGAAAATAGCAACTTCCACGAATGAAGTCTGGGCGAAATTTTTTTCCAAATATTTATGTTCTCCCATCGGATTTTTACCTCTTAATCTTCGTTTGATGAGTAAATACATATCCATTGTAATCCCGCCATATTGGACAAATCACATGACTTCATGTTGTTCTTTTAAGAGAAAAATACTCCGGATAGCAGGGTCAATCGCCACGTGTGTGCGCTCAAGTCGGCCGAAAACTTTCGCTGGCGAATGGGCTGGCAATCTGATCGCCGCGATCGGGCGATTATACTGGCGGTTCAAGATAGGTATTCCAGCCGGACACGGCCGTTCTCTTTCAGGCAGGACTCTGTCGACTCAACCTGCTGATCGACTTTCTCACTCTATCAGCAGTGGCTTATAGCTTTAACATTTTAACGAATTAATTCAATTTGCCTTTTCCTTTTTTCATGTATGAAGTTGACCCGAAGTTGACCAGCGTCCGTGTCGTTCTAAAAAAAGATGACTGAAAAACAGGACAAAAGTGAAGCGGAAAATCTACTAGACCGACAACCAGCGAATGAAACATCGGTCAAATCTCTAAAGCCCTACAAGTTTGGATTCCTGGCTGTGTTTGCGGCCCGCGGCCTCATGGTGTCATATTTCCCCCTGTATATGAAACAGTTAGGTCTTAATCCAATGGACATTGGCGTTGTCATGTTTTTCCGTTCTGCGGGAGGCTTTTTCGGTGGAGCATTTATCCCCTGTTTAAAGTCAATAGCTTCACGACAAAAAAACATGCTTTTATCCTTTGCTGGAATCCTGTTGATTTCTGGTATAGTCATGGGATTTCTGTCTGCACCAACTCTCTCAACATGTTGTCGTGTTTCTTTCAACAATTCACAGTCTAACATATCCACTGGAGATGAGAATTATGTACATTCAAAAGATTTTACCTGGATGTATCGGGAAAGCTTTAATTATTTAGTGGTTTTAGGCAGTTTAATAATGTTCCTATCGGAATTCTCTGGATTTGGAGTCGACACAATACAGCACGCGATGACCATGGAGGCATTAGGAAAAGGAAGAAGTCATGAGTATGGGTCTTTTAGAGCATGGGGTGCCTTTGGACGTACTATAACGTGAGTATATTTAATTGCTAGAAAAACTTGTATTAACCATCGATGACTTACCCCATGAATCCAGCGCGCCCGATTGTTTTTCATCTCCAGGTGACCTTAATATAAACTAACGGCTGGTCAGCTTAGAGTTATGACCAGCAGATGATCAAACGACCGGCTCCCAAGCATTTTCTGACGAATCGGTCACGTGACAATGACAACCAATCTAATCGTTTTTCTTCACCTTTAACGACTTGCTTTCACCAGTACATGAAGTATTGCGTCAAGGATTTAGTTTAAACTTATAAACCAACGTGTTTGTTCAGCTGTTTAAAACGAGTTTAAAATAAGATAGGTATTAAGCTTTTTCATTTTACAATTCAATATGCAAATTAGGTATGCGCTTCAGAAACGTACAAAAATTGTAAAAAGGCACAAACTAAGTACCTGATTGAAGTAAATATAAAGTTTGGCAGAAAAATATTGAACTGTTATCAAGATAGACTTCGGAAACCAAAAGTATTAAAGTACTGCGCAAAAACAGTTTACCTATAATATGCAAATTAGGTATGGGCTGTAGGAACGTAAGAGTTGAAAAAGGCAAAACCTTAGTTACTGATTGAAAGAAATATAAAGTTTGGTAAAAAGGTATTTAACGGTTCTCTAGATAGGCCCCGGAAACCAAACGTATTGCACATATTAACATTTGACCTTTAAAGATTGCAATATGCAAATTAGGCATGCGCTGTAGAAACGTTATTTAAGCAAAAAGCACAATATATGTACCATAATGAAGCTAACATAAAGTTTAGTTAAAAAAAAACTGAAAGGTTTTCACGATATGCTTAGGAAAACAAATTGTGACGTACGGAATAACAGACATTTGGAGCACTATATAATCCCCCCTCCCCCACCGACTATTTTGTACCAGGTGTATAGTAAAACGGCAGCCATTCTAAAATTAATCGATTCTACTTCTTACGTCGAGACATTGACTCTTAGATTCACCCTGACCATCTCGTTTTGCACTTCTTTTACTTGCTGATCATGGAACATTTCCATATTGCTTGTTCCTCAACTATTTGTTGTGAAAAAACAAAACCTCCACTCGTTCAAGACTTTTCACAGATGAGCATACAAAACATACGAAACAACACATAGAACAGACAAAGATAGAGCGCTGCTAACGTTTGATTTGTCTTCTTTCCTATTAATGCTTTGTTTATGATTGACTGTTTCTTCTTTTTGTTTTTGCCAAGTCTTATACCCACGGGATTTTTGTTATGGTGCACCCAGAATAAATTGAAGATATGTGGCGGGTTCTTCATGATTGCCAACTACAACGTTGTCAGCTATGTGTTCTTGGCGATCTCCTTCTCCCTGCTTCTCAATGTCCACAATATGCAGGAGGATGACAACCCTAACCTGGAAGAAGACAGCGCTAACATGAAAGAGGACAGCGCACATGCGCTAGATGTAGACAACTCTGATACACAAGCTAACCAAGCTACCTCAAAGTGCGTTGAAGTACGTATTTCAAACCAAAAATTATTCTGTGTTGTCTATTTACCCCCAACGTTGCATTGGCAATACATTTAATTTGTATATTCAATCTTATTTGATTCACTCGGGGGATTACTCTTGTATATGGCGTTACCTTGCATTTGGAATATTTGAGAGTCGGAACCTGTAACAACTGGTTTGAACATCTCTACGAGTCAATCTCGTAAACCCTGATCCCTGTAAGACAAAATCAGGATGTGGTCAGGTGACTATACCACACAGCCAGTTGTGCATCGCATGTTCTCATATATCAGTCACATGACGTGACGCAGCCAGTTGTGCATCTAATGTTCTCATATATCATATTGACAAGACGTGACGCAGCCAGTTGTGCATCTCATGTTATCATATATCAGTCACATGACGTGACGCAGCCAGTTGTGCATCTCATGTTCCCATATATCATAGTCACATGACGTGACGCAGCCAGTTGTGCATCTCATGTTCTCATATATCATATTGACATGACGTGACGTCCATCTCACTGGTTTGGTTAAAATAATACTTAATTATGGTGATAACTATCTTGTTCTTCTGGTAAAGCATTCATATAATCGTGTACTTTCCTATATACTTAAAACATTTATGCTTGACGACTGTAAATTGTCGACTACAAAATCACGTTGAAGCTGATGTGACTTAACGCCTGACAGTTGACCGTTAAGGGAGGTAACGGAAATTTACTTTGTGCACACAGATGGAGATGATGAAACAACACCTCCGCTAAGTTATTAAAAACAAAAATGCTTTTTTTAAATCTTTTAATCAAGGATGATGACCGCAGTAATTTTAAATCGCCTGAGAATAACGCATTGTTTCGGCTTTTGATCAGCATAAAGGTGCTTCCTTGGTTATTTGTGGTACTGGCAAGGAGCATGTTTTGTGCAGCGACCCAAGGTTTCCTTAATTGGTATATGGAGAATTTAGGTACAGTCATGTTTTATAGTCTGATGTCTTCTTGTCATGTAATAACTTATCTTAGTAACAATATATAGCCTAATATGTGGTAGAGATTGGAGTGATTAATAGTTAAAAGCATAAATTAAATGAAAATGATGACCTTGTATTCATGTGTTAACTATGAACGGGACTGCATCCATGTATAAATCAATGAATCAAATCAATTAGTGTATCAATACATGACTCAATCAACTGTTTATAACGCTTAGTTTTCAACCTGTTTAGGAGCGGATCCTCTCTTAATTGGAGTCGCAAACGGAGTTACAACAACAACGGAGTTCTTCGTTTTTTTTCTGACACCATTCCTTATACGGAAGTTTGGACATACCAGTCTTGTCACTGTTGGTATCATGTCGTACATCGTCAGATTGTTGCTGCTTTCGTTTATATCTCAGCCCATTTGGATTCTTCTACTGGAAATTCTTGAAGGTATGTTTTTCGTTTACGAAAGGAAATCAACATCTAATGAACTATCGGGTCTGTCTGTCAACGTGAACGTTAGGGTAACGTGAACCCATTACGGGCGGGGGATTGGACGGAACATTATCACTCCGTTACTTATTTTCTTTCGATAAGATTCCAATGAAACTTCAACTTACATGTTAGTCGTGTTTAATTTTAAAATTCTACCTCACGGAAGTGACGTCACTACAATACCATGTGAGATTTGAAAGCACCATGGACTCGATTACCATAACCCTTGTTCGGATGCAACAGCTAGTATAGTTAAATAAATTGAGAAAACTAGGAGAAACTAGAACTTTCCCTGATATAATCGCCGCTTTGAGACCGAGCCTTTGATAAAAATGATGGTACCTAATCGGGTGGCCGGAAAGAAGCAGAGTTTCCTTTTGTTGGGGTAGTTTGTAGAGCTCTGTAATTGACATTAGAGAGGTTGCGCAACAGGCAGGATATGCTGGCTGGATTGATACGTATCCGTAAGTGTAAGCGTATGTGACCGGTACATTGTGCGTTCCGCTGTCCCGTAAGCTTTTTGATTTGAGTAAATCTATTATTTTCATAACATGAGTATCACAGTTTCAATTGTGGTGTAGCAGACGTCTGAAAAGACATCCCGCGGACTACGAAAAGGCACAATTCTACTTATATCGCCTGTGAAGAGACGTACTTTGTGTGTAAACATCAATCACAAAATGGGGCCCTTGTAGGCCTGCACGACTGGAATGAGGCTGAATATAGCGCTCGCTTCAGATCTGATTTCTAGCAACCATACTACACTTTTCAACCAAGCATGCACGGAATTTTCCCCACAGATACATATAGATTATACACGATGACATCTCTGACGTGTGGGTGTATGATTTTGGCCTAAATTAGCCGAAATCGTATCTGTACCGGTACTTACGGTTATGGCAGCTCACATCCAGGCAAACAGGATATCCACGAGTGTGCAGATTACGGATCCGTCACAGCTACACATAAAGTGATGACGTAATCTGCTGCGTGGGGATAACCGGCCCGTTGCGGAACCTCTCTATTATCTGTTCTGGATGACTTGATATTGAAATTAAAATAGTCCTTGGTACTCGATCATGATACATCTCTTACACACAGATGGATTTGCTAACCACGGTGCAGACCTGCCTACCTGATAGAAGAAATGTATGTATAAAATTATTGTTATTTAGGAGTAGTTTCTTACCATTTTGTGTCTTTTTGTGTTACAGCATAGCACAGAATATTAATTTCTGTGTGTATGTTGATAACCTATTGGTGTAGTAGGGTATCTGTACTGTGGAAATACACCTGTTCTAGGAGTTCTAATCATTTGCTTTATAAGTAATCGACAGCCTTATCTGATTACCGTTAGAAACAGATTGTGGGAGTTTTGTTGTAGCGTTTAGAATAAGCTACAGGTGTTTGTATTTCGCTGAAATAGGATTACTTAAGCCGCGGCGGATATACCAATATCCGACACCTGAAAGGTATGAGCGATCGTGGTATCTTTTAATTTCAAAATACTCACAGAATGGGCAATAAAAAGTAACAGCATTTTTATACGCCCGATGAAAATCAATCGTGTTAAGGTATGATCAGCGTCCGTCCATCCGTCCGGTTACGCTCCAATAGGCAACGGATTTTACATATATTTACTATTGACTGTCCAGTTCAACCGATGCATATACGAGAATGTTTAGCGCGAGACGGACACCAGAGAGCGCTATTGGAGACTAGATATCAAGAGCCAATCAAGTTGCGTTTAATAGTGCTTGTTTGGTTTGCATTTTGTTTACTTCGTATCTAAGGCCGAGATCAACGTTTAGCACGTCGCGGGAAATGTGGATTTGTTGCCGTCATCCAATCAGCGTTGTTATGAAGGTTTTGTCCCGAAAAAGCCGATACAGGCATATATATGACTGGATATAGTCTACAGGCGCTCGACAGCGGCGATCCGTCGTCGTCTATGTGAAATACCCTTCAGTATGACGTTTAACCCCAATCAATCAAACAAACAAAACAAATCGAAAACTATACGGCCAATGTTTCTGAAACTTGGTAGACACATTACCACACATTACCCATGGATTGTAGTTGTTCCTTTTGCTATGACGGATACGCCATTTTTTTTAAAATTTCTATGGATACTAAGTTGGACTTGGCTATAATCAGATGTAAACTTTGGTCCCTGAGCAGAACTTTAAAACTATGAGACCTATCTTTATGAACGTTGGTAGACATATTAACCATTAAGTATAGCTGTGCCTTTTGCTATTATGAAATCATTTTAAAAATCGGTCTGTCCATCCATCTGTGCATCCGGCCAGGCGGCTTGCTCTAATCCGTTTCCGTAACAGAACTCGAAAGCAATAAGGCCTAGGTTCGTGAAACTTGATAGACACATTAACCATCGGTTGAAGTTGTGCCTTTTGTTATGAGAAATTCTGCGTTTTTTTTTCATTTTTTCTCATTTGTATGGGTAGAAAGTTGGAATTTGTGTCCACAGTGCAACTAAAAGACTGTAAGGCGTGTCTTTCTGAAACTGGGTAGGCACATTACCAATCGGTTGTAATTGTGCTTTTTGCTGTTAGGGATTCACCCTTAGAACATGGCATATTGCGTGCCATTGTTTGAAATATCTTGGGTTACCTTAGTACCCCCACAAGGGCGTATGTTGGGTTTCCTAAAACTCTTGTTTCAGGTAATTTTGGTAAATTTTGTGCCGAGCATTATACATACCGTGCATATTTAAAAACAACAATAAAGCTTGCCAAGCTGAAGTATACAATTAAAGAATTTCACTTAACTCTCTGTTAAAGCGATTCAACGATATTGTTTAGTCTAGAATCACTTCTCAGTGACAAGGGCAAGGGGTCGATGTAGGCTCGGCCTCTGGTACTAACTGCCAGAAACGAATCATCTGAAAATGAGAAAGTGCATCGGCACTTGAAACCATTTTCCCTGCCAAAAGCTCGCGAAACCTAACGTTGAGGCAGCATCCATATATAGTTCAATCTCTGAGTAAGACAAGATCTTATCTTCATAGAACACGTTTTTGCCATTCCACTGCTTACGAAAAGAAGACCACATGTTCAAGTCTTTTCTGGCATTTGTTGTGATGCTGACAAAAAAGTGTAGCCTCTGTACGCTATGAGCGAAGTAGAGAAGATAAGCAATGAAGGATCGACCAGCCGGAATAACTTTGGTAGCAAAATTAAGGTGTCCCAACAATCTTAGTACTTCTCGTTTTGTTTTTGACTTTTTCGTATTGAAAACTTCACCTGGATTCCATATGAACAGTATCGAGCGTAATCCCTACATATTCTAGAATCGTAGTGGGACCGACAGTTTTGTGTGGAGTTGTTGGGATGTCTAGCCTATGTCTAGTAATGATAGTAATATCTTAGTACGCTCCTCCTTAGTAGCTGTATCCCCAGGCCGATTTCTTGTTAGGTGTAAAATGAATTCTATACCATATTTATTTCTCGCTATCCAGCACAAAGCTCTAGCGACATGCCTGAACACGACCCGGCCATTCCCGTACCGTAACTAATCTCCAATGGAAAGTGGTTCATTTCACAGGAGGTAACTGGTATGCATTTAATTTGATCATATATGTCTTTATAAAAAGCACCATGGTGTAGGCCAAAATACAGTTGCAAAACCATGGTATACCATGGTATACCACAGTACATTGGCCTTATTCAATGGTAACTCCGTCGTACACTATGGTACTTTTTTAATAAGGGTGATGACTTTATTATGAGTTATCCACGTGTTTATTGGTAACGTCTGAAGGCTATTCTTTTGAATTTGAATTTGAATTTGTTTATTCACCATGATACAATCATATACAGTAATAAGAAATTAATATATTCTGCACATATA
>JAVFBX010245523.1:0-10244 GCA_034783855.1 Mopalia kennerleyi | reverse complement strand
AGGATATTCACAGGACACAGCAAACACATCACACTGTCGGCTTCCTGTTCGTCTTTAGCTCAGAAAGCACTAGGTCAAGAGGAAGCATTCTGCGACTACCCACCCTTTTTGTAAGGAAAGTGAAGGATTGTAGGTAGGTTTTATAAGTATTGCCACACAGGGGGTCAGCACAAGTTAAATAAGGATATATTAAAGAGGGTTAAAAAGGAGAAGTGTAGGATTGTTCAAGTTGTTTCTGATGTGTCTGATAATATACAATGATGTGGTCTGCAAATACAGTAAATGGAAGGAGCAAATACCAGGAAATCGTTATTCTATATTAAAAAGAGGATAAGACCGACCGATAGAGGGTTGACCACAGCAAGTTTGTCAATCTTTCTAAAGTAGTGCTCCCAACGAGTTTGAAGACAGTTTTTCTATCTGTAAATTAAATATATAATGTTACCAGTTACTCTATTAAATTAATAATGATTATTTACCAACATCAACGTTTATTCACTTACGTCCCAATTTTTAGTATTATACATATGTTTAACCTTAGCTGACATATATTTGGCTAACATGTTGTTATAGTGGACAAAGAAAAGGTGTGCATATACTAACTCGAAATAACATCCAAGCACTTGATCCCTCAATAACAAGAACATCCAAGTCAGTCCTTTCACTTAAATCTTTTAGACTCTCAATATCTTTAATCGGAGTGGATACCGTGAGCAAGGCAGTCACTTGGGCCGTGTAGATGGCCACAATGAGAAGACTGAAGAAAAACCAGAATGATAGAAGACAACGCGCTGACGTGGAGCGGGGCCAACACTGCACTCCTATAACAAAAAGAGGTTTAGTAAACACAACATTCGAGTTCTGCTCCAGAAACGGATTGTAGCCAGACGGGCGGACGCTTATCATACCATTATTAGACCGATTTCCATCGGGCGTATAGAAAACAAACTGGGCATGTCAGGCAAGAGCGACATGCAGACGGACTAATTTTTAAAAAGAAGAATCCGTAATAGCAAAAGGCACAACAACATTAAATGGTTAATGTGCCTACCAAGTTTAATAAAGATTGGCTTGATAGTTTTCGAGTTCTGTTCCAAAAACGGATTGGAGCCAACCGGACAGACGCTTATCCTACCATAATAAGACCGATTTTCATCGGGCTTATAAAAAAGATATACTTTTAACGACAGTTCAGAGGAAAAATAAAGGTTTTGCTGGACCCCTTGGTAGATTTTCAGAACACCCGTAGTATTTACTCTCTTATGCAGACGAATATAACAGTGTTCCATATATATGTATACTTTTTAGAAAGCTTGAATACTCAGGATTACATTGATATGACAATCCAAGTATAATTTGTACAACAATTGCAAATTGAGTCAATGTGAAAAGCAAAACATAGACTGCATTTTTCATGGTTTATTTCTAGAAATACAATAACGATAAAGCTCAAGAAATTAGTTGACCGAGTAGAATCGTCTTTGAACAAGTAAACTTTGACTCATTTTTAAAAAGAATTGATAAGAACGATCCCAGTGGATTTTTTTGTCTCTCCCACCTTGGTAAGACTGATAAAAATGTAAAACACAGCTTTCAGAAAGCACTTTAAAAAAATCAAGGACGAAATTCTAAACTTTTAAGCACCGTGTGCCAGATCGCATCGCGCTCTTCACAATAGTACAAATTTGAAGTTTCTAATAGGACTGGTTTTCCAGAACTACGTCTTGGAAAATGTAGACACTGCTCGAAATTGAAGAGCCAGAAATAGGCATTGAAGTTTTGGGACTTGAAAATATAATCAAGGGAAAACTAAATTATAGGCTCCAATTTAACTGTTGGTAATTTGAATTTCGAATAATGTTTTCATCAACATATAGTTTGAATACCTAACTTTTAATACAAGCGATCAACACAAATGTGCTCACTGATGCCCACGGGGTCCTGCAAGTCTTTAAATCAGGTGGGTTCAACCTATCTACTATTTCAGCTTAAGCTATTTAGCTTAAATTATACTTGATTTTATCAACGAAACATAGTTCTTTTCTTTATTGGAGGATTTTCGCTTCGGAAAATACTAAAATAAAACACTAAACAAAGAAAAGCAAATGTATAGTCTAATTTTGGTGTCGAGCGCATAATATCAAGGTAATCCTCGATTACCTGGTGTATAAATCTACCTTGTTCTAGAAATGCAGCAACGACATCAATAACGATATCCATCGCTGAAGGCTTCTGGTTATCAGTATTACTTTTGTGTTCTCTTAAGCCAGTGATGATGATAAGTGTGATAGCTGTTGATATACCAAATATGAGAACGAGCACCCACACCTTTGTAGAAAAGGGCTTCAGAAACTGAAATATGCTTGTCTGTCTCTCTGGGTTGGAGGTAAGAATTGAAAAAGAGTTTTCCATGAATGGTATAGTAAAGTCCACGACTTCGGATCTCTCCGTGTTCACAGTGAAAAGTTCAGCACCGAGCACTATCTCCTTAATATAAAGAGAACGGACTTTTTTAAAATTAAGTCTATTAATAAACGATACGACAGGTTAAGTACTTATGGATAGTGCGAAATATTAATCAGCTAAACTGGGTTGGTGTGAATTTTACAAGAACAGATAGTTTAGCTGAGATTGAACATGTTTTAGAGCCGATCGAGCTTCTTTAAACATATGCACCATAAGCACTGGGTATACTTCAGTCTTTGTCTGTGCAAATTATTGCTGGAAGATGCTTCCTGGAGTTTTATATATCCCAAAAAGGTGCCCGCTGGTCATTTGATATGATTACTCTCCGAGAAAAACCTAGCGCTAATGGAATCTTTAAGGTTCTACATTTATGGCTCTCTTGCAATTTTTTTTTATTCTGTATGGAACCATCACAGTAGAATTTCCATGTATTTCTGCATAATTTGTTAAATCCAAGAACCAGTCAGAGCCATCGTGGTTCCGTTAAAACCCATTATCCTCTTTTCTAATGAACCCTCAAAGAACCATTATTTTTAAGGATGCAGGTGAACAGACGAGAGTGATATTCATCATTATCAGAAGAGGGGGAAGGGAAGGGGAGGGGGAAGGGAAGGGGGGGGGGATATCACAGTTCATATTTGTTCCTGGCGTCCCCCAACCCCTAGGAGGGCCCCAGCATAAATATATGCCGCGGATGGTGGGCTGCAAAACAAAAATAGCAAAAGGCTCGTTCTGTCGCCCCAAGTTTCTATCTTGCATTAGAGACCAACCCGATTTACGCTAACAGCCTAGACCAATTAATGGTTATTGTTACCCATAACTAAAAACCATACCTAAAGCGGATTGTAACACAGAAAACGGTCTGTTTCCTTTTATTTTTACCAATCAATACCAGGCATGCTGGTCAATACTTTAAGCATATATATATATATATAGAATATATATAGACTACTGGCCTATATAGGTCAGTAAGCTTAGACAATCTGCCTTAATGTTTACACAGTCACAGTGTAAGCTACCAGGATATACCCACAACTATTACAGTTAATGGCCGTAAGACATTAGTTGTAGGTTAACTGATAAGCTAAACACGTAAGTAAAAAAAATGCTGTAGATGTACCTCATTAATCTATATAGTTTAGACCATATTGATTCCTGTCACTGTCCTCTTTTCGTCTCTCATTGATTTCCAGATTAATAGTAAATATATTATGTACATGTAGATAGGTAGGTAATCAACCTAAGATATTTGAGCAATTCATCACCCATATTCACAAAGAGTAATCAGTGTTTGACCAGATTTCCCACCTCTAGGCTTGTAATACCTTCACGTCCTAGGTAGAATACCATACTTCACAGCAGCTATATCAGCCGCAGTGGCCTATCATTACTTACTTGTAGATAAAAAAATGACAGCCGAAAAAAAAACAGCTAATTGTCGGGGGGCCTCTGAGCGTTGCGTCGCAACAACAGAATAGCTTCTTCTCTCCCCTGGTAGATCAACATATTTTTTGTTGCTCACTCACCGCTTTAGTCTTCAGTCTGATCCGCCCCTTTTTTGGTCGTATCTCTTCTCCTCGGTGAGGATGAGTCTAAATTGTATTCAGTTTTGATTCGGCCACGACGCGAATCTCGTTATGTTTTTTGTACCTTTATTCGTTGGGGGAGGGCTATGAATGTACTGACACCGGCCGCGGCTTCTAAACTGACCACAACGGCGCCACAATAACTGTAGAGAGGATTCCAATTCCCGATACGCCTAACCACAGGCTGACGGCGGCGAGAGACGTATCAACGCCATCACAGGCGTTCTTCCCCTGGTGGTACTTCCTGTAAAGGTAGGCTCTGATCTCTTTTTCTTTCTTCAGGCGATGCTTAATTTCGCTTGTTAATTAGGGTTGTCTATCAACGTCTTCAAAAAGGAGCTTGTCAAGCCGTGGGTACTGTAATATAGACAACGGAGTTTAATAGGGCCAATGTGTAGGGTTTCCAGGGAAAACACACTTTTTGCAATCTGATTGGTGACGCCCGACAGGCTAAATTGTTCGATTGGCTCGTCGACCCGTCAGGTACGTTAATGTAGATGTGCACAAGTTGGTTTGAGACCCATTTCAAAACATTGAAGAGAGGAACAAAGTCGTCTGGGCGATCTTCAAGGACCGTTTCAATGAAAAAGACGAGAACTGAATTCAATGGTACGGTTTAGGAGGCCAGAACGGGCCGCTTTCGTTACCACCAAAAAGCCATGCAAGGGATTGTCCTCGAGTATAATATTCTTCTTCCGCCCGGAACATAGGCACCCAATAGCTGGCCCTTGTTCTGTATATTTTTGACGACGTGGGTTTTTCCCAAATGCAGTTAGGGCAGGGCAGGTTTTATCTCCAGGTGCCAGCCACCCAGCACGAAGATTGTATCAACCGCTGGCTTCCACTTTTTGCCAGTATAGTGGAGCTTGTAATTTCCATTGACGTCAGGACGGCCTACAGTGACGTCGTTCAAGTCGCTAATTTTAAAGGAGCGCTCTACTGGGGCACAGATACTTCAACTTGCTTGTATACTCAATCGGAGAGGTGGAAGGCATACAGCATGTTTTCTCAGCCTCTCAAAACCCCTCAGTGTGTCCTAGGTCTACAAGACCAGTATTGGGACACCGATTGCCCCAGGCCCTCCAGCATTAACCATATTGTTAGTTCGCCCGCAGGTGTAACACCGCGCTCAAGTAGTTGGTATCTATGTTTACCCCCCGTTGGTCTTATACTTTGATAGTCATTGTGTGGATGGCGCCTGATGCCAGCCTGTTATACTGTAAGGCAGGAAAGGAGACTGTCCGGTTACCGTTACACCGCTCGTTCTCTACTGGCACGGGACGCAGCAACTTGCTGTAGGTGTAGGTGTTCAGCTAGCTCATGTGGACACAGTTCGCGGTGGATCACCAATTTGATGGGATATTCGGCCAATCGCTGAGAGGCCACAGGCGCATCTAACCGCTCATTAAGCAGAGCCCATAGACCGCTAAAGTTAGTTAATCCAGCTCCGCTATTAGGAACGAATCCTAACGTCGACCCGAACCACGGGGAGTGTGTAACCTTCTTGGTAGTGGTAGTGATCTTAAGGCGCCCGCTTGGTGAATGCAACGTTTTAGAGGCTCCATGAGGCTTGAATAGATATGTATCCAGGTCAGAAACTTTGCAGTAGCCATCGGGGATAACAATATCCCCGCGCTCATCCCGAACACGTACAGTGGGCTGTAGGTAAGGCCACAGAGGGGGATCTCGAACACGCCTTTCTCGTTTTCAATCAACCGATTGAGCGCAACAACCTCGCCGTTTAGAGCATTCGTCAGCGTCACATATATCTTAGCACAATGGAGATAACGACGTTTACTTCCAACAAAGACGCGAAATATCCAGCGATCGCAGGACCCCGAAGCCATTTCATAACCATCAGTGACCTGACAGAGCCCACAGTCCAGGTTACCAAGTCAGACTTCTTCCAGGACGTGTTTCAGAAGTATTTGCTGTCGAACGTGTATAGTAATCAATTGATTCAGGCGTGGTACGGCAAACCTATGCGGTTTTGGCAAAACTAACTCAATTTCGCTGTGTGGTGTGCCACCACAGGCTGCGGTGTGTCAGAAAAGGAACATCTCTCCGCCACTGATCCCCAAATCCGCGCGCTATATCGCGTTCATGTCTACTACCAGATCCGCTGGATCCTGGCGGATCTTCAGACCCCACTCCCCCACTCGTACAACCGAAGACGCATGGGCGAATTTGCAGCGAGATGGACGTGTCTTCTAATACCGGCTGGCGGCGGAATGGAGATAAGGGCTTTAGAAAGGCCTATTCACAATGGACCAACCAGGGTTACCACCAAACGGGCAGGGGTCGCAAGGCAGGGTATTACGACGAATAGCACATGTCTTTCAAGAGAAGCCCCGGTAAATACCACGTTGATTTCATCCGGTAGGTTCAAAATTCTGACTGGACCACCTTTTTCACGGACAAACCGCAGGGTTTTACACATCCCGACGTCGAGAGGCTAAACGACAGCATTCGAACCTATGTCTGGGCGACCTTGTGGGCTCAGGCCCGGCAAGGACACGTGTGATTGGGGAAAGCACCGCGTTTGCTGCCCAAAAGAGGTTTCTCGTTGACGTTGAAGACGCCATATCATCGCCTGTAGACTCCCTTTAGCTACCAAGCGTTATCAAGACGTGCTGCGCTACGCGGGCTCCCAGCATGACTTTGTGTTTGAGATTGGGCCGTACATGGCACCGATCGACATGCTTCTCCACATAGGTCAAGAGGAAGGCTACAACAACGAGATCGTCTTCGCCAAAAGCCAGCTGACTTTGGGTGAAAACGTTGCGGTGAATAAGGCGAGGCCCCGCCCAGAGCTGCAAACCACACGGGAGAAACAGGTCTAGAGGCTAATAGTAGCGCTCACAGGCCCACTGTGACGGAGCGGTCGCACAGTGTAAATACTATCAGCTCCGCTGCCTCTTTTAGTTCCACCAAAAAGCACGATGCCGATGAAACAGCTTTGGTTGTGGGCGGGTTTGCGATGGGTCTTCTGCTGATGTGGTTTCGGTCCTAAACGTTCACACACCGCAACCAGGATAAACCCACCACAACGGCGACGATGTCCCATATATTTCTGGCCAGCCATCCGGACATTTTCAAGAGGAGGTTCAGGAGCCATGCTACAACGGAGCCGATGATCCCGGGTAGAGCTGTAGTTGCCTTTCCAGCCAAATCAGCCAACTTTGCGAGGACCGTCTCCACGCTCTGCAAATGCTTTTAACCCAGTCTTTGAGGCCGCCTTTAGCAGACGGCGCTGGGATCCGCGCTGGAACCGCCGAAGTAGGACCCCTACCTCCCGTAAACGCTTAAACCGGTATCGAGATGGTCATGCCGAGAGCCGTGAGAATGCTTGCGATCGTGATGCCATACCCACGAAAGAGTATGCGGACGCGATCGGCCAGCGTCTTGTCATCGTTGAGAATTCGGCTAATCGTTTCTCGGACGCGGTTGATTTGGGAGCGCAGAGCCTCTCTAGTACTTGCGGCCACCTCCAGACCCAACACTCGCTCATCTTTAAGGTTGCGCAAGCGTCCTGCGAAATGTCTTCTGCTGAATTCGTCAGATGCTTCAGCCAAATTTCACTTCTCCTGCTCGATGCAGGGATCCAGTCAGGATTGCTTGGCCATATTACGCGTGTGTTCGCATCGTATCGTCTTCATCGTCTTGTCCAGACCCCTGATCTTCTGGAGGTTAAGTGGTGGGTCGTACATCTTGCTCAGAGCATTTTCAATGTCAGCTTCCGTGAGTGAGGTCTCCATTTTCTCAACGGTATCCGACGCCGTCTTCGCAACCTGTCCCACATTCTGAAGCAAAACGCTGTCTACTACAGGAGCCGCCGTACAGAGCTCGTTGTTAGCGGTCTGAAAGATACTGACCGCTTCAGCCGGGAAAGAGGGCGTCCCTATTGTCCATTCCGCCAAAGCCCAACTCGTCTCGGACAATACTCCCGCCGCCGAGCCGGGCGGCGATCGTTGTCAATTTTAAGGGCTCACTCGTGACTTTGATCAGGCTGACGTCGGGATATGCCTTTAGACGCAATTTCCCGCGAGCAACGATTAGGAATTTCAAGGTATGATGTTACGAGTTACGAGGATAATGGCGCATGTAAAATTGTCTCGAAAACGGACTGAGTGTCATGACTGGATCAGCGATGAGCACCGCCGCCAAGGCCATGCTGTGTGAACTTTCCGGGATGTCGACGTCGCAAGTCGTGAGTACGCAGAGGCTTTCCGTCACAGACTCGCTCCTCTAGCACCAAAACGCCAGCTTTCCATCTGATGGTGAGAAAGACCGTGAGTTTGCTTTCATGGCACTGAATATGGCCGCAACTGAGTTTTTTGTCTACAAGCTAACATGAAACGTAGCCATTGCGCTAGTTGTTTTGCCTGTTGAAGGCTCGTCACCGTCTTAAATACATAGCAGCCTACGGTGGACAGCAAGAAAGCAGCGAAGGTATAGCAAAGACATACTACAGCCCAAAAGGCTATTGGAAGGATGTCGAGGCTATAAAGCACCTAGCCGCCGCAACGAAGGTCCCCGAGGCGGCTATGAGAACCTGGCGCATAAAGTAGGCTGTCTGCCAGATCTACATGCCCGCACCACGACAAATCCCAAGGCCGAAGTTCGATGTGACCGCGCCTAGTGAGGTACACAAGTCAGACCTGATATTTCTTCCCCATGATAAGGTCGGCAAGAGCACCTATAAATTCGCTCTTACCGTCGTCACCGCTGGCCACAAAAGAAGCTTAAGAGGCCGATGATGCTCTCTCTGGCATCTACAAGCGTGGTCTTCTTAAATGCTGGAGTCTAGTCCAGGTCGACTAAGGGCGCGAGTCCATGGGTGCGGTCGTCGAACTAAGCGCGACGTCAAACAGACGCGGCCGCGTTGACGTCCATCCGTTTAAACGGAACCCTATATGAGCGACTCTACGGGCACAAGTACACTCAAGATATGTGGCTCCCGTCTGGCGTGTGGTCGTCCGACTGGGTTTCTCTGCTGCCCGCTGTCATTGCGGCTTTGACTGATCAGACCCAAAAGCAGCAATCAAGGCCAAATCGGTTGCACAAAACCCTTTGTAGCTGGCCGATCTGTCAGTAGCGCAAATAATAAGCTCTCTTCGGGTGTTGGTGTTCGGTGTTTCACCGATCGGTGAGCTAGAGGGTGGGCGCCACCGCACTAATGATCATCCTGTATGGTCGCTCAACGTGTACCGGGTAGGGCGTTACGTTACGAAGCCTGATGAGCCCGTGATGTACAATCGTCTCGATGGACCTGAACGCGGCTTCGTTCGTGAAGAGCTTCTTGTCGTTCCTCCAGACGCAAAGCTACCCCCTGATGGTGTTCCCGGAGCTGCGTCAACAGCTCCGGTAGAAATGGAATTTGTGTCCATAGGCCACTATGTGCACTCCCGGCCAGATTTGTTTGTTGTCAGCCCTCTTCTAAAATAACACGCCCCCCTCGCAACACGGTCTCGGAAACAGGTTCACAGACCACTGGGCCCGCTCTCGAGGCTCATCCCTAAGCCGTCCCCCAAACATCGCTACTAGCTCGTCAAACTGTACACAAAGGCCTCCACCCACCGGTGAACGTCAAAATAGCCAATCGAGAGGTCCCACCCACCCAAATCACCGTTTGACCAGCGTCGACACCCCGCGCGCAAGACGCCATGCGCGCCCATCCTGGAACAAGAGGATTTCACCGAAGCCGTCCTCGAGGGCCAAGACCGTGGAAAGAAGAAGTACCGCTTTTGTGGACGAGTCTATTCCACAAACAACAGCGTGCAGCGCCACGTCTGGACTGCCTGCAAGATCGCCCCGAATGTAAAGAAAGGAGACGCGGGGATATAATTCCTCTACGAACACACAAACCGCCATCCAGAGGCGCAGATCGGTACTCTCGAACGTCAGAACTAGGAAATGCGGACATGATGTGCCCAGCAGGTAGCGCCCGAAGGCCAAAGTACCGTCAACACTGGCGCACAGGGTGGCAAAGTCGCGATCCAGGGCGATGCAAACCAGGTTGATAACTAGAAGCAGGTCATCGTCAACGTGTTCGGCGAGGAGGTTTTCGACCACGCCAAGGCTGACCGCATCAAGGCGATCCTTGACGAGTCCCTGATTGTTTGTTTGTTTGATTGGTGTTTAACGTCGTACTCAAGGGTATTTCACTTATATGACGACGGAGACAAAAAT
>JAVFBX010245512.1:0-10245 GCA_034783855.1 Mopalia kennerleyi | reverse complement strand
TGTTACCTATCATTTATATGTGCAATATTTGTTTATTCTGTTTATAATTATATGTTGAATAGTCGGCATAAGTAGCCCCCGGCTAATGTTGTCCTTTGTAAAACCGACTTTAAATAAAGATTTGATTTGATTTGATTTGATTTGATTTGATCCGGCTTTACACTTGCTGAGAAATCAATCGCACTCTTCTTACTTAAAAAAACTAACTAGTAACTGAAAGTTTATATAACCTTTTCAAAAAATGCAGGGCAAAGAACAGAATACAAAAAATAAAAAATGAAAAAAAAAACATTGACCTCGATAGGTTGTCCATCCTTAAATATCATTCTCGTTTATTGTGTGCTCTTTCTTTTGTTTCCCTCCAGGAATGGTTTGACGAGAAACTTCGATGGAACCCTGATGATTTTGGAGATTTGAAAAACGTCCGAATTCCCAACACTTTGATTTGGCTACCGGACATTGTGCTCTATAACAGGTAATTCTAAAAACAATAATATATTTGAAAACGATGTTTGAATTAGGATCGAAACGTTGTGACATATGAAAGAAGAATTTGTTATCCATATGAAATTCTGAATTATTTTAATAATAATATTAATAATGTTCTCGTAATCTTTGGAGACTAAATTGATAAAAACTAAATTCTTACATCTTTGAATGGTTTTTAGAAGTTGATTAACTAAAAAGGCAAAAACACTATATGGATGGCAACTTCTCGTTTATTTTGACGCAACGTTTCAATGTTTATTCTGACATCTTTGTCATATGCTTGAGGACGATGTCAGAATAGACATTGAAACGTTGCGTCAAAATATACGCGAAGTTGTCATTCATATTGTGTTTTGCCTTTTTAAATTCTTACACGTAGCCCACATCATAATTTGCCATTTGGCTGAGATTTCTGACTCCACATAAACATGAAAGCTACAAAAGTTTATTAGGAAAGTATTATTCTGAGATACCTGAACCCGAAGAAAGCTTAAACTAATTATCTCTACGGAAAACATGAAACCGACACTAAAATACATAATGTATTATAAAACCCACCTTAATGAATTACAGTATTTTGATATTTTGTAGAGTTATCTGATCAAAGTCTTGATGGACTCCTTGGTCAATTTTCAGAACACCCGTTGTATTAAATCTCTTGTGCAGAAAAATCTAAATCTGTACCATATATATGTATATATTTTTGGAAAGCTTGAATATTCGGGAGTACACATATATGAATGTGGTGAAAATCAAATTATTATATTCTTAAAAATATTGCAAATTGAGTAAATGTCAATAGAAATATATACACTGCATTTTCCATGGTTTATTTCTCGAACTGCAATAACAATAAGACTCAATAGTTTAGTTGACCGTGTAGGGTAGCCATTGAAATAGTAAACAGTGCATCATTTTATTAAATTTTGATTCCCAGTGAATTTTTGGGTCTATCCCGCCTAGGAAAGTCTTATTTCAGAAAGCATTACAAAAAATCAAGGACGAACTCGAAAAAAAATGAGACAGCGTTTACTAGTTCGCATCGTTCTTTTTACAATGGTACAAATTTGAAGTTTCTAACATGAATAATTTTCTACAAATGAAGAGTTTAGACGCAAAAGCCGATAAACGCCGACAAGCGACACTTGCTTTTTTCAGCAAAACACGACGTAACCGTTCAGCCCCTGAATGTCGCTTGCCAGTGTTTGAAATAAATCGTTATATTCCAATGCCCAGCAAATAGACTATATCGACTTTTCAAGAAAAATGATTTTACAGGCATTAAGGGGAAAAAATGCTCTGGAACGTGGTTGGTATACTTGAAAATTGACCAAGATGGCGTTTATCGGCTTTTGCGTCTGATCTCTTCAAACATGTCTTAGAAAATGTAGAGTCTGCTTAAAACTGATGTGCCAGAAAGAGACAATTACAATTTTGCCACTTGAATATATCCTTTTGGAAACGCTCAATTATAGCCTTCAATTTAGCTTTTTATAATTAGAATTTCGAATGATTTTTTTCACCATCATATAGTTTGAATACCTAACTTCTGATCCAAGGGATGACAAAAAATGTTTCATTTATGCCCAAGGGGTCCAGCAAGACCTTAACAAATCTCCAAAGGCTATTTAAAATAACAGCGGTAGATATTGCTTTGCAGTGTACACCCTATGTTACTTCATATCCTGCAAAAAATAAGGGTTTTTAGGGACTTTTAAGCCGCGTGTACGCACAGGTGTTTTGGCCTCTGCAACTTTTGTGTCCAAAATGAACGCCACTACATACCTGAAATTGGCTTACAACACACATGCTCCATTTTCTTGATTTATAGAAAGTCGATTGTCATGATTGTACAGTGTATATCCCAAAAATGTGTTACGTGCCAACGTATAGGGCATGTAAATTTCGTTATCTACTATTGGGCTTCCAGACACCTTCTTCAAACACTGTCACATTGTTTTGAGTCGGATCTTTCGGAGCCTTTCTTGTGTTTCTGTTGGTGCGCCTTTATAACTGAAAGGGATAATTAGCATCTTTGAATAGTGTGTTTAACCTAGAATTTGAAACAAATATAGGGAATACCCGGAAAAGGAGCGAATTAAGTGAAATATTGCAAATAACATGAATTCAATCATCAAACCTATTGAATACATATTGCTATTTGCATAAATGTGTGCTATGGTTTTGATGGGTTTTTTTAGATTGCGTCAGTGTTATTAAAACATGTTAAAAGATATGAGCCTAAAAATAGATTATCGATAAAACAATATCCTTTGAATAACACTGGTGCAAATTTTATTTACAGTGCTGATGATTACACCGACGGTTTCATGCGGACATTAGCTATGGTGAGATCTGATGGCCGTGTGTTCTGGGGGCCAGTGGTTCGATTCCGAAGCTCTTGTAAGATCGACATAAGATATTTTCCGTTTGATGATCAGATTTGTCACATGAAGATGGGTTCGTGGGCCTATAACGGCTATCAAGTGGATGTGACAAATAGATCGCATACGATCGATCTGACGAATTTTGTGGATAACGGGGAATGGGAGCTGGTGAACGTTAAAGTCCAGCGTAACGTCGTCTTCTACAACTGCTGTCCAGAGCCTTTCCCGGACGTCACATTTTATATTCATTTACGTCGGAGGATAACGTATTACATTATGAATATTATCATTCCGTGTATAGTGCTTTCAGTTCTCTGTCTGGCAGGATTCCTATTACCGGCCGAAAGTGGTGAAAAGGTTACCCTAGGATTGTCAGTTCTTCTCACCTTAACCGTCTTCATGTTAATGGTAGCTGATAAAACCCCACAAACATCGGAGTCAGTGTCTGTTATTGGTAAGTACATATGTGCCAGTCTTCACCACCATCCGAGCACATGATGTGTTTCTTTATAGACGCCTATTGATCGATCATGCGATATAATGCTGATCATGTGTATGCTGACCTAAATTCATATGCTGTAATTCAACTGGCACATGCTCCGATAATCACCGAAACTACAGCCTTTCTGCCATACACAACTTACTTGTATTTGGTCAACACAAATTACACAATAAAGGTTTCTAATGTGCCAAGGTTAATAAACTCATGTCTTAACTTCTACTGCGAAAATAGTCTTCAATTATACAATAAATCCAGGTAACATATCTTGTTGTGATTTATATTGTTTTGTTGGTGTTTGACATCCTGTATAATGTTATTTCACTTGACAAGACAGTGAGCGGTAAACAGGATACAATTACTAAAATTGAACGAATGTCAGGGCAAGACGATACAACAATTTGTCACCATGTTAGCCATTCATTCATGGTAAATAATAATTAGTATTTCTCCAATCTATTACTCCAACGAGAAAAGGGAAATATGGCAAAGAATACAAAACAAAACCTGTCTCTATCCGACGTTGTCTCTAAACATGAGCATCCGTTTTATATCCGTCTTTGACGTACACTCTTTAAAAAATATGGCCATAATGGACCCCTTTACGTTTTTCATTTATGGCTTTGGTGGAACAATTTATGGTTCTGTATCTCATTTCCTTATTATATAAAAGAACCGGTGTTGTCGGAATAGTTCCAAACAGATGGTTCCATCGTTTCTAAAGAACATTCAAAGATCTTTGGTTTCAAAGAGTGTTTTTATGTCTTGCCTGATTGTCAAAAATATTTTTGGGGGTTATTTATTCAGACAAGTATTGGATTGTTTTCTGTCCGTAGGGATCTACCTCTTGGTTGTTCTGACAACGAGCTGTCTATCGGTGTTAACAGCTGTCATAGTATTGGGGATTCATCACCAAAGAGGCAAACCAGAAACATTACCGAGATGGCTTCGATTAATAGCATTCAGGATTTTGGCACCTGTTCTCTGTGTTCGAGTAAAGGCACGGAAATCCTTTGGTCGGTCAGTTTCTATAATAGAAGACAAATCTAAAAGGAAATCTCGCTCTCGCGTGAGGTCAGAAACTTATGAACTTTTAAAAATCGAAAAGAACAAAACAGATACGATGTGTGAAGAGCCTTTGTTTTATTTAGATGGTAAATGTAACTTGACTGATTATCAACAACAAGTCTGTCAAATGATTCAAGTGTTACAACATCACCACGAGAGCGAGTTACGTGATGAAACTACTCTAATGGAATGGCGGGAAGCTGCTGTTGTAATTGATCGTCTGCTTTTTGTGTTGTTTTTCATTTCAACTTTACTGTCGACTGTAATACTTTTAAGTATTAGGCCACCTGAATATATCAATTACTGAATTGTTCTAGACGTGATGTTTAGGCGTCAAAAATCGTGTTTGTTTTTTAATAAAAAAAGCTGTCAGTATAATTTGTCATTTTTTATTGTTTCGCTGTAAAATCATGCGAAACAGGCTTTTAATTATAAGCCTAGTAATTCTACCATTTTAGGATCTCAATAACTAGAAGCGAACTACTCGTAAATATTCACATTAGACTTCTCATCGTCGCTTTTTATCTAGTGGTGTGACATCACAAATCTAGCGAGACCTGGTTGAATATTGCAGCAACGCGAGATTTGGGCACATCCCTCTAAATATATATATATTTTAAGGCAACATCACTGGATCAGGGATGTTAATCAGTTAAAATCGACGAAGCATCTTATGTTCAAGATAAAGTCCCAGAGATAAGTTTTTTAATAAACCTTAATCTCCAGTTGTGTTATGGGTACCCCACAGCCATCTTGAGAGAAGGTTATGGCCATTACTACGATGTACAAAGTATTGTTTAAAATGTAGACAACAATATATTCAATAAATCGGCCTACAAGTGAGTATTTCTGAGATATAGAGAGAATTAGTGTTACGACCTATCTGATACGGAGGGAAGTTTCGCCTTAACCAGTAGGTCCTTTAGATTATTGTTTCTGTTGTATATGTAAAGGCGTGAAACTTAGAACTCATGGTTTACCTGCAGGAAAATCCATTTAATTACTGTATTATTCTGTGCACAAGGGGATATAGCAAGGTTATTCAGTATTTTGTGCACTGTGGCACACTGCCGCTGTTTTCCGAACCTGGATATTTTTTTGAGAGAAATGAAGTCTACCAGATTTTTCTGCTATTCAGGAGATTATGTTTTTACCGGTTACTGCTGCACTTGCTATCCCCGCTGTGGCCTTTCTGAACATTAACAGTATTTCATTTAAAACACCCATAAATAATTGTTTGTCTCTGTAACTGGTGGCAGTAATGATATTATATGTATTTTTCATCTTCTCAAGAAATGTTGACGTATATTTTTCGCCGCGCTTCTAACTGAAGAAAAGGCTATTTTCATCTCGTCTCTTTACGTTTATCGATCCTATAATTCGACTTAAGTTAGTAATGGCTTCCTTGTCCCACCATGATGGATGTATTTCGGAAATTGGCAAAAATATTGCTGTCGACATTTATTGTCAATAATTTTTCCAACTGTCTCACGACAATGTGCCCTTTACGATTGATAATCCATCGCGGCAGAGTGCCTACTCCGCTCGTTCTGAAAATTCTGTAGTTATTTTAATCAAATTCTATGATTTATATCAAACTATAATTTGGTTACGCTTGTTGAGTTATACGACAATATAAAACACGGGATTTTATAAATGCCAATTCTGTAAATTGCAGAATAGTATCATATGGTATGTGTGTGTTTGATTTGGGTTTCACGCCGTATCTAAGTTTAGTTTACTCATCTGACGGAGCGCCATCACAGTGGGTGGAAGAAATCACCCTCGACACCACTGGCAACACACAAAAACAATACAGAAATATATATAATATGACGTACCTCAAGGTCGTCACGAAACATACCGGCTTCCTATTCCAATCTAGCTCAGATAGCAACAGAACAACAGGAGGCTCTCATCAATGCTCCATCTATAATATTTAAAAACTCGATGAAATTGTAATCCATTAAGTCTGTTGCAATATGTGCTGGTCATTTCGATGCACGATGAAACAAGGCAAGACGCTATTCGTCTTTCAGATTAATTAAAATCAATCGCATTAAAGGACGAACTTGTTAATAATTTGTGGGTCTGGTTTCAGGTATAGTGTAAGGAAATATCCCGTATACTAGTATTTGAATTTCCACTGACACTCTTAACATAAAATAGTAAGGTGACTACTTCAAAGAAGAACGAACAATTCATATTGGCTCAATATTTCGGTTTATTATCACACAATCATCACTCCTGATGATGGTGTGATAATAAACCGAAATATTGAGTCAATATGAATTGTTCGTCCTTCTTTGGAGTATATATGCACAGGTTTATAAACTTGCTATAGGATGCATGTCAAATTCTTCTGTGCATTGGGCGAACCACTCTTTGGGCTTCTAGTGAACTTTGTGAACTTTGTATGTCCTGAAGTGTATTTAACCTCTGCAACCTAATATTATCAATTATCTGATTTATTGGGATAACAGTACGTAATGTTATTTCAATTTACATGAAGGCGTGCCAGCACAACGTGTGGAGGAAACCAACCTCGACACAACTGGGGCAAGGAAGAAGAACAAGAGAAAACTAAAACAGGACAATTATAGGATGTAATACAAAAATAACACAATAACGGCTTGAAGTTGGTCTTTAGCATATGGAGCACCAGGGCAACACTAATCTCACTTCTAACCCTCTGTCTCTTCTTATCGAAGCTTAAGGATATTGCAATGGTTGGAAAACTGACATATGTCATAACAGGTCGCTTTGACACTAAAATTACAACAGTGTTATAGGATTTAGGTTGACCACTATGTATATAGTAACAATTTGAAACGTGTTGGCTAGTCTTTTAAAAGACTATTCGGTTGGATTAAACTATTTCATAGTTGTTGGGAAAAATATGCAAGTCCTTGTTTCAGAAATGTGTTGTCAATGGCAGAGATAATTCAGATGAGGCGGGTGGCGATGGGCCCGTCGATTAAATCTTACAAACTGTTATGGTTGAGTGATTGTTAAACCGTATTTTCTCGTCCTGGAATATAACCGAAATATGTGCCTCTGTTCCAAGCTCTGTTTTGCACAAACTGCCATATAGTATGTGTATATTTGCTGATTTATTCTCCGTTGAGCACGTCCCTTGTAGCGGTCTTCTGTAGGACACTGTATCTCAATTTATTCTGGTCATTTGGGTTATTATTCTATCTTTAACTATTTCTGTTCGACTATTGATAAACTTGAATAGCTCTTCGGCTAATGGTTTATATTTGATCATCATAATATTTTTAAATCCAGCCGAAATATCAATTTGGATATTTCCAATAAAAGTTTTTGTATCATTTGTTTTCACTCCGCGCGACAGCGGACACAAGAGACCCGCTACGTTTCCCTCTGACACATTTTCTCTCTCTCAAAGCGCTATCAGTTAGGAGAGACCTAAATGTGAACGAAAGACACTGCGCTTCTTTTAAGTCACAGATTGCTGACAGTAAAACTCACCTAACACATGTACCTTTACTCTGGCATTTAATTTAAAAGTAATATGTGCTGTTTCCTTAGCCACTTAGGCACATACATTTTGACCAAATAAATAGGGCGTATCTTTTTGACTTGTGCATTATATTTTCCCCAAAATAACAGCTAATCTGTTTTAACATTCTGGTTATGGCTAAATATTTCAATGACATAAATTTAGCTTTGACAGATATTTAATGGAACTTTCTCACAAATGTGTGCTTTGTTGTGTGTGATTTGGGTATGTGCCAAATTCTGAGACAGAAACGGCTGTCTGGAATGGACATATTGCTAAAGGGGCGATACAGTTGAATGAACAGTTGGCACTTTAAAAGCCGGAAAGGAAATCCAGAAGGACACTGAAGGAAAAAAATCAAATGGAGCAATTTGTCAAAGTAGACAACCGCCGATTCAACAACACCCATGCTTCCCTTACATACGTAACACTGTCTTGTGACGGTTTCAAGAAAGGACAAACAGTTGGTAAATCTATATTCTTTATCGCATTGCAGAAAAAGCAGGCACTATTTGACTAGGTGTTTCTAACGTTCGGCACTCTTAGTTTCTGTAACACCTTGTATTCAAATGCGACGATTCACCAACACACAAAATAGGCAACTAACTCTCTTTCCAGATGTATGTAGATTATCCATCACAGCTCGAGACTAGGATCTGTTTTGAATTTTGCCTTTGGGAGTTTGTTTATAAGACGATTAATCGGTTTTGAATGGCAGGACCTCCTTGTGGCAATGTGATTAATTGATAGAGATATGTAAAGGTTATTGGTATGGAATAGCGATCAGACCAACTCTGGGACGTATAATATAAATTGAGAATGGTATTTGTTTCATCAACGTGAAACTGTTGCTATGTTGGCCGTGTTTTACACAGATAGTAACCTCGGCATATCCTGTGACTTATCTCCCCGTCAATAGTATTGTATAAGTATGAAAGTCTAAACTTTCGTTACTTTAAATTCAATTTGAAAAAAAATCGCTATTCGGCGGCATCTGAAATAGTATAATACACGGCTACTTGAGTAGGTCTTGCCCGCTTATTCTAACATTGGAAGATTGAGGTCCTAGCATCAGTATCGTCTAATACATCGCTTTATCAATAGATTAAGCTGGAGCTACAATATCTCCCATTAGGACAGGAAGTCGAATTCTTTAGATTCGATAGTTAAACGTGTTGTCGATTAAACCAGTCGGATATTGATCTTGCTGGATAGTTAGTTGTCAGCTGATTTCTTGTCTAGTTAACTGTGGCCAATACAGTCGTTAATATCGATAATGCTGTGTTGAACAGTTCTACACACTAAAACTGCTGTTGCGCCGATAATAAACCCTTAAGATTATGCCATCTTGTTCAACGGTATTGATAAACGTGTCGTTGTTGCATAGCTGAAGGTTCCCGTGCATATTAAGCTCATACTTCAACTGTTAAACTAAAACTGTTTCGAGGCTAATCACGATGGTCAGGATTTTGAAGAGTATTTATTGACATTCAGACTACATGGCTGAATACCGATGTAGCGCGCAGTTATAAAAATATGATTTTTAGTTGAACCACAATCCTTTAACCTTGGAGTGCATTTTTCTTTTCCAACTACTTAACGCAAAACCAATACTTTGTGATCTCCATATTCCATGTCTTTTTGCATTTGTCTGAAATTAAATTCAATAATTACGTGACAGCGAAACGTAGATTATGACATTGTAGACAAATAACTCATTCGTAGGAATATTAGCTTGCAATTTTCCATTTTTTCAACGTCTTCAGCCTTGATGTGGATTACCGTAGATTGGCACGCTAACATTTCGCGACAATATATTTCACTTTCTTCTGCTTGTCTTGATACATTGCATGCATACACAAGCGAACTATTTATTTGTACTCAAACGCCCAGATGTTGCCTACTTTAGTCTGTAGCGACTGAGGACTACTACAAATATTAAACTTAATCACAAATTCAGTTGTGCAGGCACAACTTTTTTATATTTGTTATAGGATCAACATTTCTGGTTGGTTTAGAAGGCCCGTGGGGTTTGTTTTCTTTCATCAAATTAAGAAGGTAAATGGCAGACATAGCATGCCAGTAAGTTTGCCATGTATTATATGTTGATCAATTAAAGCAACTTATACACATCACACACTGTTAACTATATACCGTAAATTTGACGGTAGATTTGAAAGTAGAATCGAGATGAATGGTGCAAAACGTTAAAACAATGACCCGGATGCTTTTCCATCTGGCCGTAGTCGGCACATACGGAAAGTGCCGAGGATATC
>JAVFBX010245501.1:0-10245 GCA_034783855.1 Mopalia kennerleyi | reverse complement strand
CAGGAGGGGCAAATGCCCCTTCTTGCCCACCCGTGGCGCCGCCACTGGTATAGCATATCATTTTCGGTCATTTTAACTGCTCTTCCTCTCTGTAGAAATACACAAGAAATCACATGACAACCGTTAAAGATCAGCTGCGTGAATGTCAAATTAAATGGGCCGTGAATACAATGGGAAAAAGAAATCATCTTTGACGCAGTTGAGAACAAAGAAAGACACGACCGGCCAACCACAGGGCGCACAAGCTGCAGCTTCATTTTAGAATTTTCCCTTATAAAGGACTCTACCGCTAGTCAGGGGGGAAATTTTAACTTTTTTTTTACCTTCATGAAATCGTCTATTCATAATCTTGATAATACAGAAAGTTTGACAAAGAAATAATTATTTTAGAATGGGTTTTTTAGGTTTAAATTGTAAAGTTCGTGGGATTAAGGTGATTATCCTATCCTATCCTACGTACGTCTAATTCTTAGAAGGAGGAGGCTAGCCTTTCAGGTTTCAAATTAATCTGTGAATTTGTCCTCAAAATTATCATGTTCACAACACATCTAAAGGCGTAAACATCATTAAATGATGCAATGGGGGACATTTTGTTTTACGGATTTGATGAAAAGCAATCCCATCCGTTGTCTTAACAGTTAAAAGCTATACTTTAAGTTAATCAACATACATGTATACAGGCATGAATATTGTAAAATAATACAATGGCGGCCATCTTGTTTGATCGAATTTGATGAAATTCAATCCCATCTGTTGTCTTAATAGCGGGCGACTATATTTCAAGTTAAACCATTAATATATTCTCTACTTATCGTGTTCACAAAAGATACAGACATGAATATTCTAAAACTGTGTTGTTTCACGGAATTTGGTGAAACGAATCCCACCCGTCGTCTTTACAGGAGGTGACTACACACTAAGTTTGAAGTTAATCCGTTAATGTATTATCTACTTATCGTGTTCACAGCCTAATCAGGCATGACTATTCTAAAGGTAAGTAATAACGGCAATTTTGTTTAACGCAATTTGGTGAAATGGAATACCATCCGTCGACATAACAGGAGGAAGCTATAAACCAAATTAGATAATCCCATTAATCTACACTTTGTGAACAGTACATCGAAGTAGGGTTAGTAGGCGGATACACAAACCACTACACCACTGGTCTCATAAACCTTGCATGTTGAATTTTAAATTAAGATGTGTCTATTTTAGCTCTAGGGGTGCAGCAAGACGTTAAAGGTAGGATTGGATCATTAATATTATATAATAGACATAATATTCAACATAGATCTATTCTTGTCGAGTGGCTAGCAGGTCCGCCGGTAAAGCCTTACTTTTAACAAAATATGCTAATTATCCCAGTCGAAACACCTTTTCTTACATAGGGGCCTAAGTTTTAAGAACAGTTTTTCCGTCAATAAGTCAAATTAAAGTGTTTATAACCATATTGGTGCGATGTCCTTTTTTTTTCTGAAACTTTCGGAAATACAACATCTACGGTATAAACGAAATTTAAAGATAAAATCTGAGTTTGAGTGATGGCCATATTGGTTTGCGGGGCTAAAATTCAATTCCAAAACCATAGGAAACTATTTTCCATGTTTGACATAATTATGTCTATGAATTCGTTCTGACGTCTTGTGTTCACAACACATGCAGGCGTAAATCTTTCCATATTATACCATGGTGGCCCTTTTGGTTAAGGAATTTCGTGATAGCCATACCAATTCGTCATTTTAATGAGAGGAAACCACACTACCATTTTCAAGTTAAACGGTGAATTTGCTGTCAAATTATGATGTTTACAGCACATAGGAGTGAATGCTTCAAAATTATACAAAGGCGTTCAAATTGTTTTGCATAATTTGGTGAAACGAAATCCTGTATTTCGTCTTACTAGAAGACATCTAAATATCAAGTAAATCAGTAAATTTGTTCTCCAGCTATAACATGTTCACAAAACATAGGCCTATGAGTGAATATTGTAAAATTATGCAGCCATAATTGCCAGCCATTTTGTTTTATGGAATTTGGTGATGTGCAATCCCATCCGGTGTCTGAATAGTAAGAGCCCATATAGTCCGTTCATTTGTTAGTGAGTTATCGTGTTTACAACATATACTTACATGGATATTGTAAAATTAATTATTCGATGGCGTCCATTTTGTTTTTCGGATTTTGGCGAAATGCAATCCAATCCTTTGTCTTATTGGGATGAAGTTTACTTCCAAGTTAATCTGCGTATATTTGATCTCAAGTTGTCATGTTCACAACACATGTAAATGCGTGAATATTGTAAAATTATACAATGGCGGTCATTTTGTTTGCCGTTGCACTTGGTGAAATCCAATTCCATCCGTAGACTTAATAGTGGCACAAAGGTGGTAAAATTAGGCAAAAACGGCCATTTTGTTTTACGGAATTTGGTGAAATCAATCCCATCCGTCGTTTTAACAGGAGAAATCTACGTGTTCACATACATTTGTGACGGGCGGACATCGACTAGTACTTTAAAACTCATCTATTAATTTCGTGACTCAAAAATAAAAGCTCTGGTAATCTGTATATTATAAACTATAGGCCTATGGACTTTTAAGCACGACTTAACCGACTTCTAAAGCCTATCCTATAGCGTTCATTTCAAACGATGGCATTGGATTGTTGATATTAGACGACATGAAAATGACTGTTACTATTATCGGGGCATATTTGTTGGGGGTGGGGGAATCGATTACCTGTATACATCGTGGTATTATCATAAGTGTGGGAAGACTACCCAACGCCAAGGCCCCGGAAGCTCTCGCTTTCTACACAGCCGCATGCGCGTTTTGGGCCATAATTATATAACTAATGTCGTTAACTATATGCTTTTATATCAGTTTTTAATGTTTATCTATGCTTATTGTATATTTTTGAGAAGTTTAAAATTTAAGCTCACTATAAGTGGCAATATTGTTTGCCTGAGAAGGTTGTTCCACCAGATCAGTTATTTGTAGGGATTCTTTTAACATTGCTTACTCACAGAGGCTGTGAAAAATGAGGCGATGGTCCAGGGGCCGCCTAAACCCCGAAAGCTCTCGAGTTCTGCACTGCCGCAGGCGTTTTGTTCGCAAAACATGTATAAAACTAATATTTCTCCCAGACAATAGATCGTAATCTCGGGTTGTTTATATTTGCGTTTCTCTTGTGTGCTATTATAGGTCTAATACGACTATCGATGTTGGTCTTCATCTCATTTTTGAATCTGACTTTTACCTCGCCATGCTACCGGAGAGCTTTTTATTTGTAATGTTTCTATGAAAAATCATGGATGGGTATGGTGGCGTTTGAGTTTTCTACAGGAGATGGTAGACTTTTTATTTATTTGATCAAAACAGTTTCAAGAACCAAGTCTATACATCTTTCTTCTCGGATATAAAGTTAGATAAAGTTTACCTAAATGAAAAACACTAACTTAGACAATCTTTTTACAAATTCCTGATATTTTTTTTATAATTAAGGTATGGGAATGTATACTTGTTTCCATAGCAAGAGGGGGGGAGGGGGGGGGGGGGGCAGGAGGGGATAATTTCTAGGAGGGGCAAATGCCCCCTCTAGCATGTATAATCGGTCACATATAGGAGTTTTCCTCGAGTTTACAAACTTAAACAGGCAACAAGTAAACTACTTTAAGAACAGCCAGTGTTGGCTGCACTTCGCTACGAAGAAATTGTGCAAATTAATTTATAGATTTCACGACAATCAGTTTTGAAACAATCATTTTCCAAACTCATGTTTTTGTTGTTTAAGTCAACTCCTGGCACCAAATTTCCGAACAGCATATAGCGGAATTGGTTTCAGTGTTAACTCTATAGATTTCAGTCTTACTCTAGGCTTCAGTTAAATCTCGACTTGTCTGAAAAGGTCGGCTCCAAGTTAAGTTGAGATCTTTTAATTTAAATTAAAACAAGCGGAGGAGTTAGCAGGTCCAAAACTATGCGGGGGACACACAGTTAAGACTTTTTTTTTTTAAGGGGAGTCTTTCCTTATTGTGAGTAGTTGTCCTAGTTAAGTAGGGAGAAAAACCAGCTCCAGTTGATGTGTTTATCTTGATATGTTATAGGTTCCCTTTTTGTTTATATTGAGTCGCTAAAATCTTCATCCAAACGGATAGTCTCTAAAGACAATTAACGGAGATGGCGTGGGGTGGTCTAGTTCGGTTGGCTTTTTGACAAAATCGTAGGCTCCGTCGTACAAGTGTTCCACTCTCAAGGTCGCGCTCCCACGTTTAATCTTTCCTTCAAATAAATAGCTTCAAACGCACATGTATCGGTATCGCAGTTTATCGGTGTAAAACCTTGACCGCAATAAATAGCCCTTGCATTTTTATGATGTATTTTGTCAAGTTGCCCTGAATTCTACAGATCTGCAGAGATAAGTATATTACGACGGTTAAGATCTAGTTGTTTTGTCCTTGATTTTTGACAAACACTAATCCAGTGACAAAATTACCAACTTGATAGGTAGTTTGTTTTTACCACTTTTCAGTTACTTGATTGATGTGTAGGCCTTTTTGATTAAAACATCCATTGCATTGGATACAGTATAGGGTATGGTCATAAAAAAACAGGACCATGTTTTTCAGTGATAGCCTATTCTGTAGATAAACTTCAATTATGCGGTCGTCATCCATCACATCACAACAAAGTAGGCCTACATATAATGGGACTACGTAAGGATTGATTGATTGGTGTTTTGTGTCCTGCTTAAGGGTATTTCACTTATTTGACGCCGATGTATTCCAACAATTATTGACAATAGCGCAACCAATATGTGAAGCATTTCCATAATGTTGGCAAGTTAATCTTCCTATAGAGCGCTAAGTAAAGACAGCATTGTTACTCTTCAAACAAACTGCCCCTAGCCAGAGGGCGGACTACGAATGCAATGATACGGTTCTTTATAAAGTTACTATTATAGCCTTACATTAACATTCTACTCTGTTTTAATTTGACCCATATTACACAGAAGGGATTCACGGGGAAATAAACTAGAAAGACCACACCTTGATGTAGGCCTACTATAATATAAAACTTCGAATGGTAACGAAGCCTCGATCAGGACTATTTACAAATCTGCTCCGAAAACGTCATGCAGTATCTGGCTAAATACATCGGCAACTATAATGACCTCCTCCTTGGAGGGTGTTAGCGATTAAAGAAACCGAATTGTTTATTCATGACCATGAAGTAATGCTCTCCATATTAAATCTGGGTTAAATACGAAATAGTCCTCAACGGAATATATTTGAGAGAAATAATTATTTTTTTTCTGGCAGATTTCTGCTATTTCCAGATTGGTCAAACTTTGCGCGCCCATTAATCTGGTGAAACAGTATCAAATCACATTTAGGCTACTCCTATCTGTCTATATTTCAGTTGAATAAGTAACGGGCACTCATATGTGTGGCAAATAAAGTTCATTATAAGCAATACAAGCAAGATTTGTTTCCCCATCATTTATAAGCAGTTAAATTTGTGTGGCGTGGACTAACTTGATCACGTGACTTAATCGGTGACATACGTAACGGTCCGGGCTTAGGCCTACTCCAAAGTTTCAGTCTGCGTAGAAAGACTAGGTGATACACACAGCTGTTTGTCTGATTGGGGTTTAACGTCGTACTCAAGGGTATTTCACTTAAATGACGACGGATTGTCCTCTTCACCTTGCCTTATTATGGTGGAAAACCTGGGAGGAAACCTTGTAAAAAAACCAAAAAAAACAACCCCCGCAATTGCCGGAGCCCCAACATGTGGCTCGCTCATATAAAACAAAATCGGTCATACGTCCTACATCGAGCCATGGACTCTTACACCTGGACCATCTCGTTTTTATTTGCTGGTCTGTGGCATACGTCACCCTAGTCTCGCGTGAACCAGACCCTCGCGTTAACCTCGAACGCTAGAGGGTCTGATTTCACCATACGTTATCCATTGCAAAAACGAACTCGCCCGGTTATCGAACAGTTGCTTTCCTGAAAAGTTAATTTTAAAAATATATTTCAAAAACTATATCGAACCCAAAACTTATCAAATTATTTATAAATTAATTACTTGGGGGTTTTATTTGTTGAAATTAGAAAGTATTCAGTCCGTATTTATAAAGTCGTTCGCTTGGTCCCTTGCTTTTTTGTGGGACTCGTGGCTGTTTACTAGAATGATCTAGGTCACACGTGTTTTCAAGTACGGACTAAATACTTTCTAATTTCAACAAATAAAACCCCAAAGTAATTTATTTGTAAATGAGTTGATAGGTTTTGGGTTCGATTTACTTTTTGAAATATTTTTGTAAAATTAACCTATCAGAAAAGAAACTGTTCGATAAACGGGCCAAATGGTATTTGCAACAAATAACCAGACTCTCTTTCGTTCGAAGTTAACGCGAGGGTCTGGTTCACGCGAGACTATTTTAACGTTCCTGCATTACGTGTAATTTGTGTTGGCAAACTTCCGCTTTCACATAGACCGGAAATTAAAATCAAGGACGATGGCAAACACGGGAGCATATCATGGAGGTTAAGGTCGATTTATCTCAGTTGAATCAGAGAGACCGAAACGTTTTTTATGTAGGTCATCGTGTTTTTCTTTTTTTAGAAACTGGATAAAGCAAAGAAAAAAATCCTTTTCTAAGATAACGCAATTTTAATTTGGGGAGATTCAACAAAAGTAGTAACTGAAGGCGCTGAGTTAACTGTTTAATTGACTAAAGGCAATATATCGGGTGCCGTAGAGATGCTAGTGTCTGTATTGAAACGCTGCTGATTATTAAAATTGTAATGTCCTTTGAAGAAACTATCATGTTGTTACGATTTTAGTGACTGGTTCAATTGAAAGAAATTATTTTTATGATGCTGGATGTCACAACTCTAGAGACAAACGCACACATTTTATATGTTTTGCAGAAGAAACAAAATTCCTAGAAATATCAAACAATCTAAAGAATGTGATACCTGAGAATGTAAAATACCAATGAATTATTTTATTACTTATTTATTTTTTGTACACTGCTTGTGTAAGATAATCAATTCAACGTCTGTCCTTATTTCATTCAGTGTTTCAGAAAGTAGATTGTGCAATCGAGTTGGAATGAAACGGTTTGCTTTTATACTGAGCGAGATAAAGATATACCACATTGAAGTACTCGATATTGTTAAACTTGGGATTACAATATACAGGGATATGTAGCTCGGCCGAATCCTGTCTCAATCCACCTAAATTCAGGTGTCTTTGTGTCTTTATATATGCTCGTGGAAGTCTCAGTCCTTCACGGGTTTTGGCTGTTTAAAGATCCAAAACACATATAAATAGTTTACATGTACTGACTATGAATATATATAAGAACGAGCATTAACTTCTCCTCGATTGATATCCAATGTCAGTTAGGTAGAAAAATAAGTACAATTGAACCCATTAACGTCTTCAATGACTTGGTAGAAAATAAACCACAAATAACAAAATAATGATACTATCTACTCGCTTTTCACAGTATTTGCACTCCAAAAAAAAAGAATCGAAATATTATTGTACCTTAATTGCGTATTTAACTGGACAAGCATTAACATCTCTTAAATGGATTTACATGATTGACAAGGGGGTAAAAAAAAAAAATATCTTAGAGATTTGAGACACTAAAAGAGTCGCTCGCTAGCCTCCAAATATGCAGCTTCCAACGTTGGGAAAAACATAACGAGACGGGAACAATCGGCACAATTATATGGAGTAACACAAACAATTCAAAACAGATTTGCTACGATATTTAGTCCATCATGGACTGGTGCGTATGTCATATTACTTCGCTTACGTTTGTTTTTTCTTTCCTTTTCTCGGATTTGATTAAAATATGATATGGATTCTTGACTTATTTATGGGATATCACTGTAAGCAAATTACCTTTATCGTCATTGCAAATTGATAATGCATTAAAGAAAACCATTTTACTTTCGTGCCATTTTTCTGCAGAGCCTTTCGTAAATATTTATTCGGCAATGAGGAATAGTAAAACGATGCGTAGGTAATCGCAGATAGAAAATCAACTAATGTTTATAATTATTGATTATATATATATATATGCCAATCCGCTTCAATTCATTCATTCATTCATTCATTCATTCATTCATTTATTTACACGAAAAAACCTATTCGAGCGCACCTAAGCTTTAGCACAAAGAAATTTTATGAATTTGTAGGGAAATTGTGCGCTCACGTAAGAAATTTGACTATTGTCGTGCAGATCCCTTTATTTGGTCTCAGTATGTTTAGGCTTGTCTCCAAATAGCCAATTACAAGGCCTTGGTAAGGTTGTGCGGATCGGTATATCGGACTGGTGGACTGTACATGCGTCTCATACTATTTTATGAGATAGATACTACATGTGTTGATAGGTTGACAGGCAACGGTTAGCCTGGATTTTGAAACTTGATTTTGAAGTTCGACACAGATGTTGAGTTTTTAACATCTGATACATCTGCATTGAGTATAAAACGTTGTATGAGTTAGCAGTCAAGCCGATTCCTAAGACACAATCCGGCTATTATGTCTAAAGAAGAGAATAAACGACCGTCAAAACCAAGCAGACTGGAAATTTGCGCAAAACCTAAATTGGCCCTTATCAAAGGCGGCTGCCAGCCGAACGAGGCACCAGACTTTGACAAGGAGCTGCTGGTCCATTGCAGCTTAACTGATCAGTTTTAAAAAAAAGCCTCAACAAGAAGTCACTAATATTTCTGAATGTCTTCGAACACACAGGCGAAAAGTAAAAGAGATCCTCCGGGTGAAGATCGAAGACGCCTCCAAACGGATCAAAGAGCTGCGAATCAAAGGTATTGTGTAAGCAGATCCAATTAAATAGAATAACGGTAACACAGCAAACTCAGAATTAAACATACAACAGCTTAGAAATATACCCAAATTAAACAGTAATGTTAATAGAAAAACTAAAAAAACTTCATTTAATTAGCGAGTCCAAGTCTAATTCGACCTTCTCTTGTGAGGATAGTGGCAGGGACTTCTATTATGATGATGATTCATCAGATTCCGACGAATTATGTCGCTTTGATCAAAAGAAAAAACGAATTCCTAAAATAAAAAAACACCATAAAAGAGGGAAGGTTTGGGGAATTAATTTTAAAGCCCCGGACAAAGCAAAGTTCCCGCTGTACAATTGGATTTTATGAGGGGAAATGTTAGATTACGAGATTTCGAGATTTTACATTCCAGTCCTTTCTCGCTGGGGAATAAGACATTATCTCCTAAAACAAGGCCTCTCGTAACTTTATTCCGCCAAACATTTGTTTACAAATTGTTGTGTTTGATATAAATTTATTTGGTGAATGAAAGTATCAAATCAAATCTCGAGCATTATCCAATACTGAACGTAAGGGTAGGACATTTTTTTTCAAAAACAGAAAATCTATTACAGTAATGTATTTGAGCGGAATGCATGTCTGAATTTGTATGCCTTCTGGCTGAAGCAGACTGAAATTGGACTGAAGACATGGCGGGATGACCCTAGTGTTTAGAAACTGCGGTATTGACTGTATATATCAACATGTTTCAATTGTTTTGGTATGATATTTATGTCAAATTCTACCCAATAGCAATAAAGACTTATACTCTACTCCCAGTCTTTCTTATAGCTTTGCAATACCAATTGAAGAGATATTTCACCGGTTCCACATCTATAGCTTGGTTTTTTCCAGACGATCTAATCCAGGCTTCCATTAAAACAAAGATATCATTTTAACACAATCAGCTTAATTTCCATATTCGACTGTCAGCTGTGAAGCGCTGGTTAATATTTAGTTCATTTCTAGAGGATGCCTGATTCCATTTAGTCTTTTACTTCGGCCTACAGGAATGGCTTTGTGCGTTTGGTAACGTCAGTGATCCCTCACTATTTTGTCTGTCTGGCCATACACTTATAGAAACCCTTACATTTTTACCGGAAGTAGTGGAAATGAATCAGCCGTAAATAACTGTTGTCGCTAACACAGCTGAGAGGATGGAACACAAAGAACATCGTTCTTCAGATATTGATTTTCTTTCTTGGAATGAAGTCAATGCTTTGTCAACTTTGTCTTGCCAACTTAACAAAACTTGACGCTAAATGCACGTTGTATCTATGTCAAGTCTGTTGACTGTGTGTGGACGGGACCATACACTGCTTTATTCGGGTGGTTCATTTAGTTTGTCTGTTGGTCTGTCT
>JAVFBX010245490.1:0-10245 GCA_034783855.1 Mopalia kennerleyi | reverse complement strand
ATGTTTCTATAGATACTGGTCACGTGTTATTTTCTCCTGATGACGTCACTAGCTATCGCTGAGCTGTATGTGCTAATGAATGTAACATGTTTGAATCCCAATTTCTCCATAAGTCCGCCGATTTTTTCAATGAAACAAATTGAAAATCGTCCAAAGGACATTGAATTATTTTAATAAGTTTTCTAGGTATCAACCATTTGGTATTGTTTTGATATTGTTCACGCCTTCTATACGGATGGATGGACAGACAAATGTGATCACAGAATCCCAACGACATATTATGCCATTTGGATATAAATACAATGCTTATAATTCAGTTGAATAAAAACTATCTGTTAATTGAAAATGGTCTCCATCAGGATGTGTTAAGCTTTAGGTTGCGAACTAGACCAAGGGTGATGAAGGCAACTGTCAGAGGTTTTTTGCTCAGCGAAGGTTAGGGAGAGAACTTTAAGACCAAATGTTGAAATTACTAGTAATGGAGAATGAATTGTGTTCTGTAGCCAGGCCCGCAGAGGAGGGGGTCATCTCTACTTATCCTGTTCACAACACATACAGGCATGAATATTCTAAAATCGTGTATTATTGGCCATTTTATTTTACGGAATTAGGTGAAATGCATTCTCCTCTGTCATCTTAACAGGAGGAAGCTACATACCAAGTTTGAAGCTAATCAGTGAATTTGTTTTTAAGCTAACATCCTCACAAACATTTGTAACAGATGGACGGACGGACACAGAGTAGCATTTCTCACTCCTCCTCTACTCTAAGTAGTGGTGGACAAAAAAACCCAGAAGCTATTCAAGTACCTTCTATGAAGAAATTAAGTTCAGAAAGGCCCTTTGATAACAAAGTTTGAAAGTTTTTTTTATTTACAAATCAAAATGGGAATATCAACAACATAATGAAATAAACAGACAAAAGCTGAAAAGATAATAATCTGAAATGTAAAATAAGTCAATTTATTAACAGGATCAACGTGTGTAAAAGTTCAACTAAGACGGTTTATTCCAAATCATGTGATTTCTTCACAAGATTAACTCCAGAACTTCCATAAAATTGAAGGGTTGTAATTTGATTTCACGTAAATCTTGTCATTTATAAAAAGACTATCTATACCTCAATACAATTTAAAGACTGAATTTATTTTCTGTATTTTCTATATTTGTATTCTATGTAGAACAGTAGATCATTATTATCGTCTCTCAGAATGTTTTATTATGGCGACAATAACACTTAAAGCCGTTGAATAGAAAAAACAAACATTTAATACACTCCTATCCTTCTCCAATCCAATCAACCTTAGCATGAGTATCTCCCAGCCTCTACTAAGAAATACCTCTGCAGATAAATAAAAAAAAATGCATCCTTGTCCATCGAAGTCTTGAACAATGCTTTTGCAATGTGAATTTCAAAATACTTTACAAACTGATGATCAAAGCTACGTTATAGAGTAAACAAATAAAGCCACAACCCAAAACAGATAGTTTATTTCATTATAATTAAAAACGGCTTGCCTTTATTCAAGATTTAAACAGGTGTCCCACAACAGTTCATGATTAACATATCCAATTGAAAAACTTTAAGAATAGAGGGATTCATCACATTTAATTAATTGGTATCTCCATTCTAGTGGCAGACGTTTAGTCTGTGAGAACTTCTATGGATGAAACTCCCATATCTCAATTTAATCTAATGATGACATTTTAAGTTGATATGTCATAGATTTATCCATTTGATTAAAATTTAATCCAAAAGTTGGATTTTGTAAGCACCGAAATTTAACAAAATTACAATTTAATGGCCCTATAATATAATGAAAATACACAGTAACACAAATATAAAATGCAATTAATCAGCTGGAAAAAAAAAGTTGCCCCAGCCTCCGAAAAACCAACTTGCAAAATTAATTAACTCGCGTACATATGAATAAAAATAAATAATAAAACACAGCCCTGGATTGGATTACTAATGTCTTTATATCATAATTGGTAATAACAAGTGACTTTTTCATTGTAAGGATAAAAAAAATTTGGAGAAGATTTGGATATTTGAGCAGGGATACATTATTGCATGAATATCACTCTCAATCTCTAATACATATTCCATTTTGAAAATCAATGACCTCTCCAGATTTACAATAAATGAATTTGTGATTTTATCAAGCAGATCTGTGTCATATTAATAGTATTAGTTCAATGAATAACCTTTATCAATGGTTGTCAACGATTGTAATACCAAAGTCAGAAGCAGTTTGTTGTAATTTCAGGATATCCATCTCAGCACCACCACCAGAGCAGGACTTCTCATTGTCTCCGTTCATAAAGTCTGTTGAAGAATAGCCCTGAGTCAGCGTGCCATTGAAGGTTGGGATGTACTGACTGACAAACTGCTGTTCATCCCTGTGTACATTATAGCTGGCTTGTTGAAATGAAGACTGGTCTACATTTGTTAGAGTGGTTACTCGCTGGGTGATAAACTTTCCACTGCTATCAGGCTCTGAAATACTGATGATATTTTGCACTGGTTGACCTGATGATCCCTGTGCAGCACTTCCACTTTCGGTTTGAAATAACACTTCACCAGAACTTTGCAATAACATTTGATTACACATGCTATATGGTGGAGTAGAAAATTGTTGTAAACTTTGACTAAAAGGACCTAGAGCCATCATTTGAGAATGAAAGTCTGGAATCTGAGGTATTTCTGGGCTCGTTTCTTGAATAAGTTGACTTGTATTTTGTATAAGCATTTGAGGTACAACTTTCTTCGAATTGGCTCCATGAGTGTTTCGTGATACGGCTGAGGTAGGGCCATGCAAAGCTACATCTCCAAGCATTTCTAAATTATAAGACATGTCATTATCCGATATTCCTTCTGGGGATTTATTTTCACTTAATGTGGCACTGCTTTCGCTGTCTGGAGACCCAGTTGCCTGTGGGCGTGGACTAGGGGTCTTCCTGGTGGGAGCTACGTTCTCCTGGTTGTGATCGGATTGGCTGACATCTGGTGAACTTGTTTTACCTTCCTCTATTTGATCCATCAGCTCAACACTCTCATATCGAACAGTCTGTAAGCGAAGAAACCCATCCTCATGTGGTTTATACCTGAAACAAGAGAAAATAATTCAGCACTAGGGACAGCCACACAAACACTATACTTATAACTCCAGAGTCTAATTAAGGATACAAATGTTTGGCCTCAGCACACAAATTTACATGATATTTGCCACAGTTGGTTACTCATTGTCCTCATTGTCAAACTGTAAGTGAGCAAAGTGTTCACATATCAGCAATGTTGTGGTGCATACTATGCTACTTAACTGCAAGGACATCTCAAGCGCTATTCAACACTTATGCCGGCACTACAAACATGATTACTTCTGATAATCACTGAAGAGTAAAAATTTATTCAGCAATCTTTTTGTCGGAATAAGCTACAAATCTGGTAAAATTCCTGAATGTAAAATCAATTATTTTCAAGGATGTTCGTTAGTTTGATGATGCTTTTGAGCCATTCTTATTGTTTTTTCAACCATATCACAGCCAAATATTGTAGATGAAAGAAAACACAGGAGATGTCATGGATGTCAACACATAATAAGGCTTGAAACAATGACACTTAAAGTGATATTTAGCTAAAGATTAAACTGTTAACAAAGGAAAGAAGTTTGTATTAACAATGCCTCTTCCACATCTAACCAAGGGTATGTACAATTTCTTTCAACGAGAAAGTTTTTTTTTTTATGCAAGAAACTTGTGAAGTCATCAGGTTTTAGTATTCTTCAGAGCTGTGCATTGATCATAAATTCTAAGCGAGTTAGTTTGCTAAATCCTAACATGTAGCCATACATGTTGAGTTCTGTCTTCCCTGCAAGTCCTAGGACATAAAACTATCCATCAATTCAGCACAAAAGGACAAGAGATATGATCTGTGTTTGACTGTCACTCAGCCTTTCCCTCTTTGACATCACATGATAGTAGTCATCTGAGCTCTATGAGGTTAGAGGTATAAAGGGCTGTATAACATGGAACGCATTTCGCAAATAACACATTCCACACAATCATACAGTTCCTTCGAACCACTCACCTTTCAAGGTTTGGATACAAGTGCATTATCAACAACTTCCAAGGGCATAGGAAGCGCCCATCTAACGACTGCCATTGACCTATTATATAATATACTAACCTGAATCTGGAATGCCCTGATGGCCATTTGAATTTGTGGTGTCGTTTCAGGTGGAGCGTAAGATGATGTCCTCTTCTAAACACTAAGTCACAGACATGGCAGCCATAGCGGGCAGGCTCTAAACCCTGAGAAAAATAAATTAACACCATTTACAGTGAAACAGACATGGCTGGCCAAACTTTGACTCTGAAACCTGAAATACCTTAAAATAACTTCTAGCAGTTGGGACAGAGAAAAAGGTTTTACCACAGGGGGTCTTACATGTTATTTCTGTGGACTGTCACAAAATTAGAGTGTCCCAACTGTCACAGAGTTAAAGGGTAAACAATTAGCGGCTAATCGTCTTCGAGCAACTGAGCCCAGAATACTAATTTATGTGTGTATTATGATGGCCTATTGGTGTGTTTAGTACAAAATACTTGAGAATACAAGGGGTAGGCAGGTCTGCAGCACAAAGCCCCCACCCACCCAGCCACACAGGGTGACACTTACCTCATGGTTTTTATTAAAATGACAGGACAAAGACTGGTAACTTCGCACTCGAAATTCACATCCTGGAATATGACATTGAAAAGTCTTCACCATACTATGGGTTTCCATATGTTTACGGAGGTCATTTGATGACTTGCAACTGAAAATAAAATAAATACAAACTAAAGAAATTAAATATTTCTATGGTTAAATCATTTTTGAACAATTAGATTTCTTACTATTGTATAACTGGATTTAACTATTTTTGTAATTGGCTGATCTGTCTACCTCGGAAGAAATTTTTTATAATTGTATGTATTTTCATGATACAGCATTGCATTGAATATATATTTATGTGTGTATTTTAATCTTTCAACGCCATATTGGTGTATTCCACATGAATCCAGTGTACAATGTACTCCAGAATACAGCGGGTAGTCAGGTCTCAATTGCTTATCATATTTGGTCTTTTATGAATGGATACTGTTACTCACTTGTAATCACACTGTTCACATTGGTAGGGTCTCTCATCTGTGTGTCTGTAACGGAGGTGACTTCTCAATCCAGACGGGGTGGGACAAGTCATATCGCAACTCGGACATTTGTAATGGTTCACTGTTAAATACAATATGAATAGTTTGATTAATTGGTGTTAAATGTTGTCATCAAGGGTATAACATACCAGGCAGCAATGTAATATAATAAACAGTATAATAGCTATGCACCCTAGCCCAACAATAACATGTGAAACGTTTTGCTCAATTGAAAAGTCAATGTCTCTTCATTGATACGTATGACTAAACTGGGCCGGTATTCATAAAGCTACTTAAGTATTTCTTAAACTTATTATTTAGCCAAATTTCAGCCTGTCATTTGATCATGAAAACAGTTAAATGTGAAATAATTAAGTTGACATTTTACACATTTTACTTATAATCTTTCATTTAGGATCATACAATATTAAGCAAAATGCTGTTTAGGTATTTAATATGATGTTTGAAAATTAGCTTTTTCTTAACTTTAAGAAATACTTAAGTAGCTTTATGATTACGGACCCTGTACATACAGTGGACTTAGTCAGAGGGCTGAAGGCACCCCTGGAAAAAATGTAAAATTTCTCGCGACCACTAATTTTCAGGCTAAAAATTTCTCACCAGATTCTACATACGGCGATTATGGTTCAGAAAAAATAATAAACATCATGTACTATAGGATTGACTATTATGCAATAAATTCAACTTTTTTCAGTTTGACATCAATATTGAAGTGAGTTTTATAATAAACAAAAATAAAAAAAAACATTTTTTTTTTTTAAATTTCTCACAAGACATAGGATTTCATGCGACCCATGGTTGTATGGTCGCATGATTTTCCAGGCGTGGCCGAAGGTAATCAATTGGAACGTACTGGTCTTAGTCCAAGGCTTCAAGATGAAACCCAATAAGCTATTTATTAACTGGTAATTACCAACTGCTATGAAAATTGCTTAAGCAAAGAATTTTTGCCGACATTGTATGAATTTTTATATGCGTTCCATTCCTTTCAATGAAAACATATGTATGGTGGGCGGTTTATGCCACATCTATCATAGTGATTCCACTGAAGTAAGTCAATGTTAAAATCTTGGACATGAATTGGATAGAACTTTATTCACAACATTTATAAAGTTTCTGCCTGGCATGCTTTATATTTTGAGTAAATTTGGTTATTTTTATCTCCTAGTAACATAAAACATGGCATAAAAGCACAGTGTACATTTTACTTAAAGCACAACTTTCAAGTGGCTTTCAGCCAGAGACAGAAAAGCCAGGGCACACTTTCATTAAACTTCGTACTAACGTTTTTAATCATAAATGACGTCACCTTATGGGAGTTTAACATGGGATGACGTCATTTACGGTACAAATTTGACTTAGCAAGTTTCATGAAAGCGGTCCAAGGCCCACAAAAAAATTGAATACCATTTTTATTAACAGCTTTGTAGGGTGTATACTTTGATTATGTTTAATTTCGATAAATTTCAAGGTTATTTGACCCCTGACGATGCACAAGTCTAACAGGTTAATACTATTATCATTCAATATTTTATCGAAAATCAATGTAAGACAAAAACCCTGTATGCAGTTCTGAATAAGGTTTATTTGTTTGTTTGATTGGGGTTTAAGGTTGTGCTCAAGGGTGTTTCACTTATATGAAGACGGATTATCCACTTCACGCTACTCCTTGACTTATTAGGTGTTAAACCAAAAAGAAAACTTGTATAGCAACTTTCTACACGGATTTGATTTGATTTAGGGTAGGATAAGTAAGCACACTCGCTAACCACTAAGCCATGGATGCGGGCCTGGAACATTTGATCTACATTGGAGATAATTTAAAAGATATAGTTTTTAAGCTAATTGGAAACAAAATAAAAAACCTTGTTATGTTTAAATATTGAACTTTATTGGTCTAACAACGATATTCAAATACATTGAAATCCAAATAATACAACATTTTGGAAAAAGATAACGCAAAGTATGCCATTTGTTCAAATAGCATAGAACCGTCAATATAATTATATTATTAACCATATAATATTATAGTGACAGACCATGCCAAAAGCTGACCTTTATTTGTAACGTCTGAATTCCTTCAAATTGGCAATACTTTAAAAGGTTGCACAGAGAAAATGGTGATGGGACCGGTTTGTTAGGTTCTATTAAATGTCCTACTCATGGGTAGTTCACAAGCAATTGCTGGAGCCACAGTGTGTGACTTACTCATATACCAGAGGGTTGACAGATGGGATCGAGTAGGATTAGTAAGCGCACTTGTTACCCACTAAGCTACGGTCCACAGGCCCTGTTTCATTGGGACTTGTGAAAAGTTTGCTTTTGTGAACTGTCTGTTCGATGTTTGTTTGATTGGGGTTTAACGTTGTACTCAAGGGGATTTCACTTATATGACGACAGATTGTCTACTTCACACTGTTCCTGGCCCTAGTATGGTAAGAAACCTCATAAAAACCACCCTCCGCGAATCTGTCCGTTCGAAGCCTATCATTAAAAGAACAGAAATGAGACAAATGGCCAAAAGACGGACTCATTCCTTACAAGGTACATGTAGGTGGCTGGATAATTAAAAATATGACATAATTTTAGCACATTTCAAGTCTAAATATAAACAATTTTCAAATTAAAGATCAATAACAAACTTTCCGAAAATATTAACAACCAATTATTTTTATTTATTAAATTTAAACGAGCAAAAGTGTCATCAAATTAATAAAAAAATTAATAGGTTTTAACAACAACACATTACCCCCTGAACCCTGGGCTTCCCTTTTTAGTCCAACTCTGAACTATCATCTGACAAGGGCCCAGCTACTTTAAACATTTTTGATTGCAACTGGAGTACCTTAATTTTCAACTTTAAATTTTCTTTTTGTAATTTTAACTTTTCTTGTTGGCATTGCAAGACTCGATATTGCTTGTCTAGCACATCTTGTTGACTGACATTACTGGAAGCACTTTGGCAGGCACCAAGTGGAACAATTACAGAGGAGAGAGAAAGGCAGGGATAGAAATGCCAGGCAGAACAGAATTATTCGGAAGCAGGTATTGAGGGTAGACTGAATTGGCAGAAATGGTTGAGAGCAAGGTGGTGGGTTGACTTGAGGGAGGAGGCATGCTGTTAGGGGATAGACTGTCACTCCAGGTGGGGTGGTCAGCTTGGTTAATACATGCAGTAGAGTCGAGGGCAGAAGACTGGTCACATACAGAGGATAAAGAGGACAAGTTTGACAGTTCAGAAGAATCTCTTGTGTCATAAACTCCAGAATCTGGAAATAATGACACTTCCTCAACATATGCTCAAACAAATATAATACATAAACAGTATTTCTAATAAACTCACTTATCACTTGTAAATTTAAATATCTATACCACTAGTCCACAATGTCTTGAAATATTATCTTGCATTTAATTAAAACAATTACATTTATTTGTAAAATTTTTCCACAGCTGTTTTTACGTCAAAAGCCTTATAATGTTTAACATTTTTTCGAGAAGTTTTGTCTCTATTTTAATATCAAAACATACGAATAATAAAATATTCAGATTTGTTTATTCAATAAAGTTTCACATTTTCAAATATTTTGATAAATAATTACTTTGTTTTTTGTAAAGTTTTTAAACTTATATTTCTAGTATTAAAATTTATAATTTTTTTAATTTCAGATTTCATTAAACCGCTCCCTTAATATAACAAGGGCATCAGAGGACATCATCTGGACCATGCTATATGGGGGCCAGTAGAATCAGCTGCATATATGGTACTGTAGGTATACACAGCACTGGCATGTGTACAGTTACATGGTGTAATGCACTATAAACAGTTAAACTAGTGACCAACGGCCTTGATATCATTTCCATTAATATTCCAGTTTTTAAGATCCTATTCAATGTATACTCCGATAACCAGTTTTCGAACACAAGTCACAGGACTGATTTTAAAGTGTCCTAATTAACCCTCAGACAGGTTTCTGGAGATGCTGTTTTCTTCATTTATTGACGAAATACTGCTCTTACATTTAAACTTCATTCTGTATCAACAAATTACAGAGAAACAAGCGAAAATAATGAAACTGGTGACCAGACGATATGTTATTATTAATTGTTTCTATGAAATTAAAAATAGATAACATATTCAACAAATGCAAGCTGCATGGATGACCACAATTGGAAGATTTCTTTCCATTAACTGTTGGCAGGGTTTACTATTTATACTTTTCCCATTTCTTTCATGTGTTTGTACATTGATTAAGTGTTTAACGCCATACATAAGGGGATTTCACTGATGACAGCACTGTAATCCAACAATAATCTACACAAGCACAACCATAAATTGTGAGACGTTTGGAAATATCTCTCCATTGCTAAGTTTATCAAATACTACTTTTGCATTAGCAAACTGCTGGTCAGTGTATTTTCTGGGTTTTTTTCGTTGTTTATTCTTTGAAATGTCAATCAAAGTAGTTAAAATCCGTCACTCATCATCCTTTCAACCAATGAGAAATCAGTTGGTGGAATGGTGATTCTGGTCACATGGGGTTGATGTTTTGGTCAATCTACTTTTAGTAATATTCAATAGATCTTTCAAAATATGTTATGGGCTGAGCTATAACATGCATCCAGAATCCAGACAGGTCAGGCAATGCTGAGAGACCTCATCTCACCATGTTCCTAGAAAATATTTGAGGCTTACGAAGAGTTGTCTTCGTTAAACTTTAATAAAAGCACAAACTTTTTTTTCAACATTTTGAAATATTAATAATATTAACTATTTTTGTTTATTTAACTGATAATTGATTATATTTCTTGTAATTTGTTTATATTTAGTGACCATGTCAATGTGCAATGCACTACCTTGGCAGTACCTAATATGTGTCAAAGCATCAATAATTTGACTTTTGTTGCTGAAATATTGCCCCCTTGACCTCAAGAAAAGAAAAGCGGTGGCAATGATTAAAAACAAGAGAAAAGCAATCAGAGATTGCTAAACAATATGCCCCCCACCCCCGCAGTCCACCCAAGACACACATAA
>JAVFBX010245479.1:0-10245 GCA_034783855.1 Mopalia kennerleyi | reverse complement strand
CATGTAAAAGCTCCACTATCACGAATGTTGTGACGTCAGAGGACCACTTTGCACGGATAAAATTACCTCTCTTGCCAACTTCAGAGCCTCCCATTAAAGCCTATTAAAAACTTTTTTTATATATATGTTCTTAGTATATTCTCTACAGCTCTATGTAAGAATTGGAACAAGTAAATATTTTGTACAGCTTTTGCAAGCATGACACATTTAGTAAATATAGTATATAGACTGTGAAACTATTGTACTCAATGACTGTGTTCTAAGTAGACAGAACTTTAAAACATTGTAAACAGATTTAAACAGATTTAAAAACAAGGAACACAGCTTTAAAACATTGTACATCGTCTGTGAAAACATGGTAGGAGATTTTCTTGATTAGTTTTTATGACAAATTTATATTTGATTTACCAAACATTAATATTGATTGATTGATTTGTGTTTAATGGCCTGCTAAAAAGTATTTCAGCCATATGACGGCAGTAAATTCCAACAATAATTGACACAGCTAACTAACACATCCATGAAATGGGATAAGTTTTGAGTATGTTGGAAAGTTAATCTTCCAATAATGCTATTAAGTAAAGACAGTATTGCTACTGTCCAAAAAAAAACTGCCTTGAGTATAGAGGGCCAAAATTTATGCCTTTGGTGAAATGGACATCCTATATATATATAAATAAAAGGTCTCGGGGAACTTGAATTGCGACAAAATATTGAATATTTGAAGAGAGAAATATTTCATAGGGTTTTAGCTTTGAGTTTTTATTAAATTTGAAGGGCCCATCTTTCTTTGGTCCTCAAAATGACTTATCAATACCTGCATGATACATGTCAAAATTAATATATGCTCTTTGAATATATTATACCTGGCCTTTGCAATTATTATACATCTATGTCTTTAATAAAGAACATTCTATTAAAAGTTTTAATTATGTTGAAAATTTGGCATTTCGAAAAAATATTTCTGCGGTCTGAAAATAAGAAAGAAGACCACCACATGTTATGTTGAGACGAAACAGATATGTCTTCTGAGACTATATAGGTCTAAGGAATGTGTTACGTGCAATTTTGGTATGTTAGGCATGAAGTGGATTAGTAAATGCTTGATAAGTGTTAGTTGTTGTTGTTGTTAGTAACACTGATACAGTTATTTTGGTAATTTTGAAGCGGTTTGTTTTTCGCAGCCATCCTACGCTACCCACACTGCATGCTGGGATACTTGTCTGATCATGTACCTCGTACTCTTGTGTCATTGCTTTACACCATTCCAACAACATCTGCTTAATAGCACTGGGGTTGCGCACAAGCTTAGTGCCGCCACCACCCCCTCCTCCTGTAGTGGTGCTTCCCCCACTGCCAGCGCCCCATCTATTTGTACAGCAGGAGCAGAGAGGAAGAGTTTATTTTGAGATTTGTCAGGGGTGGTTTGGGAAGTATTACAAAGAGAAATCTAAAATGTGACTTAACATTTTGGCAATAAATTTGATTATATCAATCTTTGCTACTTTTCTGCTTAATTGAAAGGTGCATCGTGTGAAAAAAGCATCCAGCAATACCAAAATTCATCTTTGTTGGAAGAAAAAAGACATGCCAAAATATCAAGTTACGAAAATAGTGAAAACAACAAAAAAAAGGGTGGGGGTGAAAATAGAAGAGAAATCATCAATAGTTGAGCTGAAAAATACAACATGGATATAGAAAAAAAGTTTCTGAAAATGAAAGGAAAAGTTGGATAAAACATGGACAGAGTGCAAACATCTGAAAATTAAAGAGAAAAACATTTGTGAGAGAATAAATTAATGTGGACAACATAAATTAACAAGAAATTAGGATTAGCATCACGGGATAAAACCAATATTCTTGTTTTACTGAGGCTCGTTCGATGTCCTAGTAAAGGGAATTTCATTTTGACGACGAATCTAATTTTTGATATTATACAAAATTAATCTATAAATCAGCTAGGCTTTTGTAAACTTTTAATCAGTAATTTTTGTGATTTCTTTTTGTAATCAACATAACAATTGCTTTCACTTAGAAATTATATTTTGAGAGAATAAATGGTAAAAGTCAGAGTTTTCTATTAAGCTTTTTTTTCTGAAAGAACTAATGCTGAAAGTTTGCATGGGAAAGATGGGATCGCACTGGGAATAAAGCTTTTTTTCTGAAAGAACTAATGCTGGAAGTCTGCATGGGAAAGATGGGAACAATATACTTTCATAGCTTTAGGGTAACAAGTTTAGTTAGAACAGATTGTAATAAAATGGTATTGAATGAAATTAATGCGCAAAAATAAGTACCATTTTAGCAGTGAATTCTGACCATCATGTAAATTTCTTTTTTATAAATATCTTGTCGAATTTTTACTGATTTTTATGATAATTATTTGTATTTTTTTCTTTTAACAATTTTTTTTAGTATTTTCTGTAATTATTTTTCTGTAAGCATTTTGTTATCATATTTGAACATACTATTGTCTGTGAGCTGCTTACTTCTGTTTATTTCTTTGTGTTTAACATTTACTGTAACTGTTTAGGAACTCTTATCAGTTGGATACATAATGCTTACAAAAATATCAAAATTTCTATTCAGCACACCATGTACTATCTTAAAAGTCTGTGAGGTGGCTCAAGACTTTCAAAGTGCTATAACACCAATGCTGGGAAATAATAGTTTGTTTGACTGGAATTTTACCCCTTAAGCTTTTTTTACTCCTGTCAAGGTGTGCCAGTCTGGTGGTTGTTTGTTTTTTTGATTGGGGTTTAACGTCGTACTCAAGGGCATTTCACTTATATGACAACAGATTGCCAGTGAAAAACCGAGAAAAAACCTCCTAAAAACATCCCTGCGATTGCCGGAGCCACATCGCGTGACTCACTCATATACCTGAGGGTTGACAGACGGACTCGATCCTGTTAACAGAACATTGAAGTTGGCTTCAGTCTATCGGAATTGCCAGCTAGGGTGTAAAACTAAAAAAGATGAGGTGCATCACAAAAAAAAATGAATCAGCCTTAAATTTTAACAAACTGAGATGAGCCTGAATAAGAGAACACAATTCTAGAGTCTCTTCACCACAATAGGACTTCCACATGCTCAACTAAAACAACAGTGCATACCCCATTATGCACAGTAGGAAAAAATTGAAGGAAAATGTAACTGTGCAATATATCAGAGACAGCCCTACATTCTGGGTAACATTCACCGTGTGCCATATCCCCCCACAAACATTCCAACAATACAGAGTGCCATATAGAATGGAAATGTCCGCAAAGAGAAAATGCAACATATTTCATCCAGATTTATCTGCCCACTTATGTGCAAAATAAATCCTTCTTAGTTCATCCAGAATTATCTCCCCTTATCCAACAAGCAGTGCTTTAAATCAAATCCCACTTCTGACACCAAATAAACGTTTTAAAATACTGTATCTGAAAGAAAGTGAGCAAAATTGTAAGAGACAAGGCAGTGGAGATTTCTCATCAAAGTAATACCTTATACTCTGCAGTGTTGGATTTACAAAACTCTAAAATCTCTGCTTTTATTTGAACAACATTCCGTCGCATTGTTGTGGCAGCTTTTTTGGCAAGTGAAACGGACACAAAAGCACTGTGAAAAAGATATATTGGTTATAGGCATGCAATTCTGTGAGCCTTAGAATTTTCGTTCAGCTTCTGTAGAAAGGGCGGGTTTTAAACTGCAAATGAAACTAATATATAAGTTGATACTTCATTTACAAACAACAACATAGCAAGGGCTTAAAACCATATACCTGCATATGTAAAAAATGACATGATGAGAAAAGTAAGTCAAAAAGTTTTATCTTCGCTATAAAATCACTATATCAAGTATTAAAGTAATCTTTTCCACTTTGTTGCTTTAGCTTTGCCAAAGTTAATGCAGGGTCCTGTGCTCATTGGACCCCTGGGATAGTAAAGAAAAATTGCCAAAATGGAGATGGGCAGGTATGATTTCAGGCCTTCGATATACAAGTACAATAAAAACTTTTGTGAAAATATAGATATTCATTTTAATATGAGTTATTTCCAGGATAAATTTGTGAGTTCACTAACGATTAATGTTTGCAATTTTACATAGAATTGTAACTATAAAATATTAATGAACAAAGTTGATTTTCAAGGCAGGTTTTTTTTCCCTCCATTCATAAATTAACTTCATTAGAGACATTTCATAACCCTTAAAGCTTATTTGTTAATATTTATATTTTAACAACATTTCAAACTTAGCTATTCTCAAATAAGCTTAGAGAATGACTTGGCAGGTGCTTTATTAAGACAAAAGGTAACATACTTTGGTTTTGCTGCAGCAGTTGGATTCAAGGTGTCCATTTGTTTGAAAGCAGCCATCGCGCCCCTGGGTCCTGGTGATTTGTTTGCTAATAAATAATGTGAAGAAATGAACATAAATAACCAATAAATAAAAATCTGGAAAACAATAGTTAGGAAAATGTCCAAACAGCCTGATTGTTAAGGTAATAAATAAACTGCAAAAAAAAATCATAACAGACAAATAAACTAAAAATAAACAGTTCTACTGATAAAGGTAAAGTTTCACACAAAAGTTATTAAAATTGGTAATTATTGGCAAAGATAAAATCTCATGAATTAAAAACAAAGTAGAATAATCAAAGGTAAAACAATGAATTTTCCTCAAAAATTTATTTTTCTACTTCATAAGCTGGTTAAGAAAAGATACATTAATCAGGACATGCCTACAAATGTTCACTAAATCCAAAAATAACATTGCAAAACTGTTATAAAGAATGTGTGCTATTGATTTTATGAACAATTTAGTGGGATATCTCTTTGATGAACTTGTAATGTTGGACAGATCCCAAGCTACCTAAATCAAGCATCTTTTTCCCCTTTCTTCCATGAATTTATACTATTGGGTTACTGAAGCAAACGTCTCAGAGGGAAAGCTTTTGATGAACAAGTAAAATGCCATAAGCATAAACCTATCTAAAGTAAAACCCTCCGTGAGCCATCCTTTTTATGAACAGGTACTATCAGAGAGTCCTAAGTATACGAGAAGTCAACATTTTTGTGGGCCATCATTTTTATGAATAGGTACTGTGGGGGAGGCCTAAGTTTACAAGAAGCAACATTTTTGTGGGCCACCATTTTTATGAACAGGTACTCCGGGGGAGGCCTAAGTTTACAAGAAGTCAACATTTTTGTGGGCCATAAATTATATGGCCTAAGTTCAGATAAAGCAAACAATTGGCAGGTTAGCTGATGACATTTCACTTCTATCGCTACTGTGTAATCCAACAACAATTGAGGCCAGCACAACAATATGATATGAAGTGTTTTGATAAAGGTGGAAAGTCGTTATTCCTCCAGTGCTAAGTAAGGGCATCAGTGCTACTCTGCATACAAGATGCCCTTAGCCAGAGGGCGCCAAGGTCATCTGAAGCAAACATCTCCAGAAGACATTTAATGAACTTCAGAAGATTCTAAGGCTATCTGAAGCAACTGATTGGATTCCTTCACAATTTGGTTACCATCTCAATCTCATTATTAGAAGGCTACCAGCATGGAAATTCTTCAGGAACAATAAATTTGTATCATCTTGATGTAATTTCATCTTACAGTGTAAAATGTCAATGAAAAATAAGTTTGTTTGTTTGATTGGGGTTAACGTCGTACTCAAGGGTATTTCACTTATATGACACGGATTGTCCACTCCACACTGTTTCTTATTATGGAGGAAAACCAAGAAGAAACCTTGTAAAAACAACCCCTGTGATTGCTGGAGCCACATCTTGTGACTTACTCAAATATCTGAGGGTGGACAGATGGGCTTGATCCCGTGAACAGTACATCTAAGTAGGTTTATCAAGCGCACTCGCTAACCACTATGCCACAGCCGCAGGACATGACAAATAAGAGATTTGTTTGTTTGTTTTTTTGATTCGGGTTTAACGTATTCAAGAGAATTTCATTTAGATGATGACAGATTGTCCACTTCACTCCGTTCTTTGCCTTATTACGGTGGAAAACTGGGAGGAAATGGACTTGATCCCGTGAATGGTAAATTGGAGTAGGATTAAAAAGCACACACGCTACCACTAATCCATGGCCCACAAATAAGAGACCTTTAGAATAAAGTTTAATTTGTACAAAATATGTTACTGTGCATAAAATCAAAGCAACTACCTCCCCATCTTTGAGTTGTCTCTGATTTTTTCACTACACCTTCTTGGCTGTTCCAGGATTCAGTTCTCACGGTTATTTTTCCTGATGTGTATGGACTAGAGAGTTGATTGGCAATATTCTGTGCATCATCATCTAATTCACAAAGACAACAAAAACAGCACACACTCAATTCACATGCAAAGCTGATAGATTATTTAGATGAATCATGATTTCATATTTCCAGAACCTTGATTGATTGGTGCTTGATGCCTTGCTTAAGGGTATTTCACTTATAGGACAGCAGTGTATTCCAACAATAATTGACACTAGCACAACCAAGATGTGAAGCGTTTTCATAATGTTGAAAACTTAATCTTCCTCCAGTGCATTGCCCTTAGCCAGAGGACCCATGACCCAGAGACAACATTGTCTGTAAGCAATAATGGTAAAATGATTGTTATTGAATTCTTAGTGTTATAACAGACAACAGCCAATAAAATCTTAATGAAGTACTTTTTAGGCTTTAAAATTAAATAATGTTTTTAATGAGCAAACCCACACTGAATGCAACATTTTGCAAAAATTAATGGTTGACTCTGATTACGTACTTGTATTAACGATAGCAAATATCAACACACACTCATGCTCAGGCAGTGTGAAGGAAAATTAAACTACAGATCAAAATGTTTGACCTGAATTCTAAAATAAATTATGAATCATTTGTATTTCGATCAAAACTATATCGAGTACAAAAATTAGTAAAGTAGGTTATGAAAGGTTTTAGGCATCAGAAATGTCAACAGTTTGAAGAAAATTAGCAGGAGTTTTTTTGAAGTTTCATGAAAATAAACTGAAACGGTGTGAAGAAAACAAAACCCACAATTTAATTCTTGGATACTTATTGAGCAATTATTATCAGGGGTATATGAAGAACTTTGGAAAACTATTTTAGAGAACCTTCATGCCAGACGACATCAAATAAGGGACGTTCAGTTCCAATAACAATATCACATTCCTTCAAACTACAACATGATTGGACAAATCCACAAAGGTAACAATAGGAGTGGGATAAACGACATTCCTCAAATAATGGTTTACCAGCTTTAGGAGCTGTTCCAAAAGAGCTGCCACCAAAACCTTGTTGTTGGACAGTGACAGTTTTTGTTGTTGTTGTGGTGGTTTTGCCATCTTTATCTAGACAGAATGGTGATAGATTGATTTGAATGAAAGATGAAATAAGTTGCTAAGCGAAGGTCAAAATAAAATTATCATAAAAGTTTGTAGCAGAAGCAGTTTATCTATTTTAAGCTTTGCAAAAACATTTGCAAGATTAGTAAAATGTCGGATTTGAAAATGAGCTAAATGCAATTCTACATACATATGGATTATGAAAATTTGAAGAATTAATATGATATTTTTGTTTACTATTATCTTATTAGTTTTATCTATTTTCAAGGTAGGGTCTCAACTCCAGAGGGTACATTGATGTCACAAATCTGGGGGTTTTTTCTCAGCTTTTGACAAAACCCAGGTTACACAAAACTATTAACTACCATGGAGTACAATGTTAAAAATCCCCCGAAACAAACCAAGAAAATGTCAACAGGGAAAGAAACATTTTGTTTTAAATATCTTATATGATTATGATTATTCAAAACATTCTGGTAGGTTAATTTAAGCTTTACACCAAGTTTAAGGTAGACATTGGTGTACCAACATAAGCACATGGACTTGCTAATTGTTTGTTTGTTTGATTGGTGTTTAACATTGAACTCAAGGGTATTTCACTTATATGACGGATTGTCCACTTCACATGGTTTCTTGCCCTATTATGGTGGAAAAACGAGAGGAAACCTCGTAAAAATCACCTCCGCGATTGCCGGTATTTCACTTATATGACGGTGGTGAACAAAACAATTTAAAGCGTTTTGATAAAGTTAGAAAGTTAATCTTCCTCCAGTTCTAAGTAGAACAGTATTGCTACACTCCAAACCAATTGCCCTTAGCCAGAAGGCTAATGATCGCTTGATTTGTTTGTTTGATTGGGGTTTAACGTAGTACTCAAGGGTATTTCACTAATATGATGACGGATTGTCCACTTCACACTGTTCCTTGCCTTATTACGGTGGAAAACCGGGAAGACACCTTGTTAAAACCACCCTCATGTGATGACGCACTCAAATGACTTGTTGAAGATCTACGAACACAGCCATCAGTTCTCAATATTTGTTGATTCATCGATTGGTATTTCACACTGTGTTCAAAGGTATTTCACTTATATGACGGCGGTGAACCATAAAATGTGAAGTGTTTTGATAAAGTTGGAAAGTTAATCTTCCTCCAGTGCCCAGCTGATAATATTGAAATACAAAAGTGTAATAACATCTTCCTGAATGATAAGCTGTTATAATACATGTACATACCTGTTGATGTTTGCTTGGATGTTGTTGTTCTCGACTCACTTACACCGGATCCAGTTTTGGCAATTTGATTGTAAGCATCCAATTTTTTCTGCTTTTCGTCGGCGGCAAACCTTTGACGTTCCACTAAATCTTTCTGTGTTTGAGCGAGATATTTATCCTCCCCATCCTTTCCGGCAGTCTCGGCTCTGGTCTGAAAATTTGCCATCTTCCTCTTTTTGTCTTCTTCTGCGCGTTGTTGTCGTAATTTGACAACATCTACAGAAGCAGCTTCTCGCTCCTTCCTTCCTCTCTCCCATTCCTCTGTAAACAATTAAAATCATAATTTGTTTGATCCAATTAAGGTTATCTCAGTCACAATATGGCATGAAGGTAACCCCTCAACACCCGGACAACAAAGACAAGACGCAAAGACATGACAAAGACTTAAGCTTCAAATTGCCCAAAGCTTTGAAAGCCTAAGGGTGACAAGACACTCTCTTCATTCAAACCATCTGCTAAAATACAGAACATATCCACTAGAAGGATTGTTTGACTGGACCTTATGTAATACACTCTTAAAATTATTACATTTTTGGAATGTCAGCCAAATGGATTAGAAAAATTCCACCCTTGTCGATTCTGCAACAAATACAGAATTTACTTAAGGTGCCACCATGCTGTAATAAGACAAAATCAAAAGCACACTTTCAGTACAGAAAACCTTACCAAATTGGTGCTGACAACAACAAAATTCGGAGACAATTCATGGTTGGTACTGTTGATTTGTTTTTCACTTCTCTTACCTCTGGCCTTTTCTCTGAGCTGCTTTAATCGGGCTCGGATCATTTTTCTGTCTTCAAAATTATCTGTCGTGTTCAACTGTGGACAAAAGTCAAAATGATAAGATGTCTTAAATTATCTGTCATGTTCAACTGTAGACAAAAGCAAAAACGATTACATGTCTCATGTGGTACTCAAGGGTATTCACCTTAATGAAGATGGATTGTCCAATTCTCTTACGCATAAATACGGTGGAAATCTGAGAGACAACCTCAGACAACTGATCTCAGAGAAATCATAAATTTAACATGTGGACCATGTGGATCTTATTCATTCAGTCCGATTGAAACCAGATAAAATTATTCATACAAAAATTTCTTGAATTTCTATAATTAAAGACGTACCCATGATGTGAAACATTGTGGGAATAATGATAAGTCATTCTAACAATTCTTCCAGTTTTGATTGTTCATGATAATCACCAAATCGGGATCATGATGACACAACAATGTTCTACTCAAGGGTATTTCTCACTTATTCATATGACGATGGATTGTCCACGTAATAGGATTCCTTGCTTAATTGCGGTGGAAAACTGATAGGTAACGTCGTTAAAACCACAAGCCACATCATGTGACTCACTCATATACGGGATGGCTGACAGATTATATTCCACGAAAGAAGGATTAGTAAGCGCACACTCTTAACAACTTAACCGAAGCCAGACCACTAATTTATGTAAATGACGCACCATTTTATGTAAATGACACACCATTTTACGTAAATGACGCACCATTTTACGTAACTGACTCACCAGTTTATGTAACGGACTCACCAGTTTATGTAACGGACTCACCAGTTTATGTAACGGACTCACCAGTTTATGTAACGGACTCACCAGTTTA
>JAVFBX010245478.1:0-19672 GCA_034783855.1 Mopalia kennerleyi | reverse complement strand
ACATAAATATAGACGTTAATCAGTTTTATAATTAGATAAAAACGAAACTGTGGCTAGAGTATATGGTCTTAAACACTGTTGGATAGATTGAAGTACATATGATTTGGCTCTGGATTTAAACAACTATGCTGCGGAGCGTAGTTGGTAATTGGTTCCATTCTCTAGGACCAGCAGATTTGAAAAGGTGGAAAGATAGATTAATTCTTGAGAATGGTATGTGGAAGTCAAACCAAATACGTCGGGTATGTTGGAGCTGATTATCACTCAGTTTAATCAGATACCTTGTGAAATGATTCGGAATGAGCTCAATGCTATGAAAATGTTTATATGATAACATGTGATTAGAATAAGATATGAGTAGAGGTAATGGTATAATATTTTGAGAGTTCAAAATATAGGAGCAGTATGCTCAAGTCGTTGAGATAAATTGATAATGCGAATGGCGCGTTTCTGGAGTAGAAAAAGTTAATTTAATGGGATTGGTAGGTGTCAATACCATACTACTAGTAATTTAGCTGTTAGGGGAACGGGTTATAACCCTTAGCCAATAACATATTCAACATTTATTATACAACCGGTTAAATGAAAGCCATATGATGTATTAACAGGTAAAATTTGACGGAATTACCCATATTTTGACGGTATCAACAGGTATAATTTAACTTATCTATATTTTGACGATATTCACAGGTATAATCTGACTGTAGCAACCCACCATCTTGAATTTTTGTTCTGAATTGACTAACTTCAATTAACAATTAAGATTTGTAGAACAATCGGAACAAGAACTTTAATAAACTTAACAAACGCTATCATGGGTGCCTTATAGACCTTCGATGTACATGATAACAATGATAAACACACATGTTAATCCATAACAGCAACAGATAGAAGATAGAAATGAAATTCGCTGCTATTTCTGACTTGATCAAACTTTGTATCCATGGTAAAAGTTTCATAAAGATGGCACTTAAAGTTTTCGAGTTCTATTTCGGTAAAGAAATTTGCTTTTATTTACGAATAAGCCTAATTTTGTATACATAAGAAAAAAACTTCCTCGTTCGTTTGTTTGATTGGGGTTTAATACTAAAGAGTATTTCACTTATATGACGCACATTGTTCCTCGCCTAACAACGGTGAAAACCCGGAAGGAAACTCGTAAAACCACAACGCAATAGCCGGAGCCACATCGTGTGTCTCACTCATATACCTGGGCCGGTTCCACAAAGCATTCTCTGACTTAAGTCATTTTGATAAATTTGATATTGGTGCCAGTGGCCTGAACTTATTTTTAAAGTAATACATGTAACTGTGACATACTTACGTTATAATAATTATGCTAAAATGTTACATTTTGAAATTTAAAACTGATAAATGTGAGGACCTTTAAACATTTTGACTTAAGTGTAAAACAGCTTTGTGGAATCGGGCACAGGGACCGTATTCATAAAGCTGCTTAAGTCTTAGAGTTAAGAAATGTGTATCGAAGTTTCAGCCTTACATTTGAAAACGAAAAAAGATAAATGTGAAAGAAATAAGTTGACATTTCATAAATTTCAGCAAAAGTTACGCAAAATGGGTTTTTATGTATTTGAAATGATGTTTCAAATTTCAAAAGGATTTGAAATTCGCTAAGTTTTTCTTAACTTTAAAAAATGCTTAAGTATCTTTAGGAATACAGGCCCTGATTGTAAAAAAAATCTGATTTCTGATCCAGTAACAGACCAGGGCCGGAAAGACGGACGGACGCGAGACATATCACGATCATCATCCGAACATATATATATAGACTCCTATTGACAGGCCTTGCGACATAATGCTGCTAATTTGTAGTCTGACCTAGCCTCATATGCTGGAATTCTATTGAAACGTACACCCCAAATCGTATAAACCCCAGCCTATCAGCGACGCTCTATCGCACAACAATCGTGTGTATTTGTTTTGATAGTTCTTTCAAATATCCTTGGACTCCAACATTTGATTGAAACCGTCACCATCTTACCTGCATGCCTTGCGTACAGTCCGTCTGCGTTGAAAAGCTAGATAGCATACATTTTGGTTACAAAATTAGACTCAAAAGAATAGTCCAACGACTTGATTTGGATGGTATTTACACTGTGAATAAAAAATCGGCTTTTGATCATGTTTATACGTTGATATCCAGTACTGCTTTCCGTCATTACTCCTACTGTCGTTGAATCGGCTCCCTGCATTAGCTGGTAGAATACGGGGGACTAGATTATGTGTCCTTGGTCGACTCGGATAACACCAAAAAGTTTCTAGTGTGCAAAGGTTAATACACCCATGTCTTAACCAAGTCTCTCGAAGATGTATCATGATACGAAAGTTAGATTTTCAAAAAACAATAAAAAATATCTATGTAGTGCATATCTTTATTTCGCTAATAGTATCCATCTTTAAAGGAGGCTTTATAAATCAAACAATAAAACAGGGTGGAAAAAATAGCCAAATGGGTCAATGTTCATCTTTAAGTATTAATGGGACATTGTCCAATGTTCTGCATGTAAAATGCTTTCTGGGATTAAAACGATATTTGGTTGAGCCAATAATGTATATGCTAGCTAATTGACAGTATCACAGCAGTATGCTTGATTGTGTTTTCACCTATCATGATTGCGTGTCGGTCTATAAAGTGAATCAAACAACTCTCATAGGAAAGGGTAACAAACAAAGGCAGCCATAGAGCTCCATTCATGGCGAACGTAACGTATGTTATTGCCACTGCTATCCACCCCAACAGGTTTCCGTTGTTGTCCAGGTGAATGAGCAGTAGGCTTACAGAGACCATCCATCGTGCTGTCTCAGTAGTAACTGTCGATACTGGGCAGACTCTTCACTGCAGCTGTCTTCCTAATGGGCCCTTTCTTTGGGTCGATAATACGCTGGTCATCAGGGATGTTCCTACCAAAACAACAGATTGTTCACAGAGATCAGCAGACACAAAGGGTAATATTTCTGCATGACAAACAAAAGTTTAGCATTGGGAGAGAAAAATTGCCTAGACGCTCTCGTATGTAAAGGTATCCTTTTGTTTTTAAAAATGGTTTAATCATAATTAACAATAAATGCATCCTCAGTGTCTATGTCACTGTTTACCCCCCCCCCCCCAACACCACACACACCTTCTGCTTTATGTGGTGTTATTGACTTACCCCTCTGTACTGTGTGGTGTTGTTGACTTGCCCCTCTTCATTATGTGGTGTTATTGACTAAACTCTCTGCGCTGTGTGGTGTTATTGACTTACCCCTCTGAATTGTGTGGTGTTATTGACTTACCCCTCTGAATTGTGTGGTGTTATTGACTTACCCCTCTGCGTTTCGTGGTGTTTTGTTTGTTCTTGCACTTTCCCCTGAAGCTTTTGACTGGACTCTCAGTTCATTGAGGTTACTCTTTGTGGAGTTTATCTCTAAGACATACTGTTTTCTCTCATCATTCGCCTTATGGTACACCTGGGTAAATTATATGACAAATCAACAATCTTTGTTAAAATAGGGTGTTCCTAAAATTATTAATATAGCATTGAATCACATATATATCTGTGGTGGAAAATACTTTTTGTTATTGCTCTCTGACTTTGAACCCTGTCCTGACTACAGTACTTCTGCATACTTTTGTTTGAGATATAAAATGGAGGACTCCAATGCAGATTGCACTGCACCAAAGGAGGATATAGTGAAATTGACCAGGAGAATTGATTTCTTGATAACCACTTTTTGTTTTTAATAGAACACAAGTGAACATTTTGATACATATGCATATATGTAAATTGATTATGAAGAGGAGAGGTTGAATCCAATATACTAGTAGTTAAATAAACAAGGTCAAAAGTAAGGTATTACAGTGGCTACAGATATAAGGTTACTTATATGATACATGTCTATAGTCAGGACTATCCAAGTAACTGTCTGGAGTTGAAAAAAAAAAATCTGTATTGGGACCATAATGGCATAAAATAGAGAGACAAAGATAGAGAAAATAAAATCCTTCTATCAAGTTTTATCCCACTATTATGGTGCCAGAACATATTATTTCTTATTCCACTTCACTTATAAAGGCTATTCCATTTCTAAATGTCGTTCACACCTTATTCTATGGTTCTTACCTTTGACTCTTGATCTAATCTCCATTCTAGATCCCTCAGTTGATTCACCAGACCTTGTTTGTCTTTCTCTAAAGCTTTTACCAGCATTGGATTTGCCTGCAAACAAAAAAACTGGCTAAAGGTGCATTCTCACAGCCGATTTGTAGTAACGACTGGGTGATTTCCCTCCTTTCTTGCTTTTTGATTGGTCGCTCATTAAGTATTACTTTTTCCACCAATCAAAATGCCGCAAATAAGGGGAATCCCCTGAAGTCGTAACTACAAATCGCACCGTGAGAATGGACCTTTAGGTAGACTTTTGGGAGAGAATAACTGTGGTATAAGTGAAATATCCTTAAGTGCGGCGTAGACAACAATCAGGGAGTCGATTCACAAGGAGGGTTTGACATATATGGGCCACCGTAACAAATGTAAATTAAACTTGTTTAGCAAATGATCTCTATCATTACTAACTTTAATCTGTTTTGACATTTACCGGCAAATTATAGGACATTAATATAAATCTGATTGCTCAATGGACATTATCTAATTAGGCGAAGTGCGCGATCGTCACACCATACGAATCGCGAAATGAAAGTAATTTGCGTGAACGGCTTCTTTATTCAATGCGCATATTATAATCGCCTTACGTGCCAATGACTCCTTATAAATGTATATTAAGACAACACCTGCCCGTATAATATATTTATATCTACATATATATATATCTATTTACTATCACAGATAAAAAGAATTAAGAAAATTTTCTCTTGCGTTAATATCTTCACACTATGCCATATTAAAGTTACAGACGAACAAAGGGAGTTTTGTTTTAAGATCACTCATCTGTTTCTTTGCTAATAAAAATCTTTTGTCAGGCGTAAAAAATACTGACTTCCTTTATCTCTGAAGCCTGGAGGTTCTATCAACTATATAAAGGTCCTAATTTTTCGAACTGAATTATTTCTTCTTAATCGCTCGATGAGCAAAAGCTTACTCAAATTTTTCCTCTCCCAAATCGCTTTTATAAAACGTCAAAAGAAAACATGCTGTGAAGGCGTTTCGTGAAAGGGAGCTGTTTATATATCTAAGAATTAGAGTACATATTGTAAATATATAATAAATGCTGCGGATCCGGTCGAGTCGAGGTGTGAAAAAGTCAGCAATGACAAGCCATGTGTTCTGGCTGTTTGACTCACGCATATTAATACCTAGATAAGTGAAATCAGTATATAGGTAGTTAACGCGTGACCTATAAAATACACAGACCGCCATCAATGCACCGTGTAGAGCCTCAAAATCATAACAAAAGGTCGAAAACATATGCTTTGACCAAACGATGGTATTTGTGAGGCACACAGTACACTACGACAGGCTATATATACACACATTTATCGGGCCGAATTGATGTTATGAATTTACGGCCAAAACCACAACGGTCAAATTTCGTGTTTCCAGTAAGAACTGGGATACTTAAATGCTGGTTGCCCCTTCGTTGTTTTGGACTAATTTTGAAGGCCCTAGAGGTTTTATTGCACGTATAATTTCTACCCCATACCGTCGGTTGATAGAACTATACTGTCATGGGTCTGATTTATGACTAAAATAAAACTGTTTTGAACTCTGGTTGTGTGTGTACACTGGCTGAAACAACAAACCTTGCCTATAAATCTCCCGCATATCACATCGAACACGTGCTGTATTAGCTCTATTCTATCTCCATGCATTGAAACGATAAGTAACGGCAGTTCATTTAGATCGGAAAGTCTAAGTCATATTTTCCCTTATTTTGAGATAACATTATGTCACTATAGAAGTTTGGTTCCACGATGAGACCTAGTCATGGTAATGTATAAATGAGTTTCCGTAGGGCAGAAGGAAAAGCTTATCTTTTATTCAAGGGAATCTTTAACTTGCCGCCGAAATTTCAGAAGTTTTTTGTGTACAAAATCATTGGAGTGTATGTCCACCTCATACTGGAGTTATTTAGAAGGCATAAGGTTTACACAAACATAACTGTGATTTCTTCGAGTAAAAAAAAAAGTGAAAGTGACCTTAATTACCATTCCATGGAGAGTACCTATTCTTTGTCTGGCTAGTCTACATGCAGACGTTTTCATGTTACAGAATGCTTTAATCCAGCTAAGAGTAGTAGTAAAGATAGTAAAGTATCGTAACATCTCCAAAGAAAGATAATGAAATCATTTTGATAATGAATTCTGTATTCAGAATTCACCATAAAAGAACCCTGAGAATTCAGGGTGGTATTTATCAAGATAAAAATGTACACTTAATCCAAGGCGATTATCACATGAACACGGACTTTTATTTAACATTTTACGACATATTTCGACGTTAATTTGTTTCTATTTCCGCCATTATCTCCATTCACTCTAAAGGCATGTGTGTTAATGCTCGTCAAGTTGAATGGCTTTGTTCGTATGTGGGCCGTGTTTACGCACACAGCCTTGTGTTTAGCGGCTTATATTACGACGGGCCGGTGCTGATTTGGTGTTGAATTGAAGTGATGTAAGCTAAAAAATCCAGACGCACCCATGTCCATTTTTGGCGAAAGTGTACTTAGTCCGCATGTTTTGTGACAGAATTCTTCATGTCCAATACTGGTCAATAATTGATATCAAGAATACTTATTTCAGTTGGTATTTTGTAGTTTATACAAAGTCCAAAATCACCAAAGTGTATCCAAAATCTAGTCAATGGAGCCGAAATGCGTCCGGTCGTACGTCTTCGAAACAGACTGTCCATCAATTTACAGCGAAAGGCAGTTTAAGTAATCATCCAACGCTATCAACTTTGTTTGTACATTCGTTAATTGTCAAGTTAATGTAAAACATTAAAGACGGGAAACGAACATCTTCCAGAAAAATAACAAAACAGGTTCGCTGCCAGAAATACATCTTGGTCAAGTTGCTTAAAGGGCCGTAAGAAAAAAAGAACCAAAATATATCAAATACCAAACAGAGCAACACGAAAAAGTTATCCAAACCAACACCAAACCAAGGGAAAACCCAGCACTATAGGGCAAAACCAGACCAAGAGCAAAACTCACACAGAAACCAGATCGGGACCAAAGCTACACCAGCACCAAAACTAATACAAAAGCAGCAACATACTCAGACGAAAAACCAGTCTCAATAAAAAACCATGCAGGTCCAGAATAAAACCAGACCCAGACCAAAACCAGGCCCAGACAACAAAAAAAACAGCCTCAAGCAAAAAGAATGCCCAGAACAAAAGCAGACCCAGATAAAAACCAGACCCAAAGAAAAGGCAGACACAGTCAAAAACCCGACCCCAGACCTAAAAGCTAGAGCAAAGCAGACCCGGACAAAAGTCAGACCCAAACAAAAACCAGACCCAGAGCAAAACCATAGTCAGAAAAAAAACCCCAGACCCCCAAAAAAATCAAACACCGACAAATAATAATTAAAAACAAACACAAGACGTAGGTAGTGAACCATTGAAAAACAACCAAGTATATATATTTCTAAAAAGCAATCACACTGGCACAGGGATGTATTTAGGGTTTTGAACATTTCTGATAACAAACCATTGTCTCGAGAGAACTTAAGCCTAACAAGTGGATTATTTTGTTTTTTAGAAAGAGTTATCGATACAAAACGGAGTAATTTGGTTTATGGGGGGAATGATTGGCAAACAGACGGAGTAGTACTGTCGGTTTTTGGTCAGGTTTTTCGACAAACAAACCGTGTATTTTGGCTTCTTGAAAGGGTAACATTGGCAAACAATGGGGATAATTTGGCATGAAATACAGGGTAATAGGCATATACACGGACTACTTTCGGGGCATAATTTGGACAAACAGTGTTTATGATTTTTAGCAAACAAACCGAATACCAGTACTTATGTTGGCAAACGAATCTGTATTTTTGTTGAGGCAGAGATGTGTATTGGCAGACAAACACAGTACTGTTGATTCTAGACACGGTTGTCAGCAAACAAACACAGGTTTGTTTTTTGGGGTAGGTTATTAGGCAAACAAAGTCATTTTGTTTTGGGCGGGTTTTTCTAGGAATGAAATAGTCAGGTAATCAAACAGTTATCTTCATTAACATAAACCCTATATGACGAAATATATAGATCCATAAAGATTGACATTCATTTAAATGCGTCGGAAATTATCCGATAAAGTCTGTTTCTTTGATAATCCGAGTGTCTGTATTCCTTCGCGGGTATATGATGGATGCACGGTTTTATTTAAAAAAAAAAAGTGCTGTAATTTATTTTATAAACTGTAAAAGAACTTGTCAACACACGCTGGAATGTATATGTTTTAAGTACAGCAGACACGAGCACCATATTTGTCCAAGTAGCTTTACTCGACATTTCTCTTTCGATGTTTCAGTCTTGTTTAACCTTACCTTATTGATTAATGGGTTTACAAAATGATTGGTGAGGTGAAACCTTAGGATATGTCACTGACCACTCGGCAAGCGCATGGACCCTTAATTTATGTTAAGCCAAAGAGGAGACGTTGTGTTATCTATACACGTGTATATATTGTTTTCGGCACAAACATGTAAAGTGCACACTGATAACTATATATTTCATGATTTCGTGAAATGCATATAATTGTGTCTATAACAAATGGCACTGTAGAATATCATATCCTACTCTGTGGTTCCCAGAGGTAGTACCCTCCGCCACTCTACTCGATGCTTAATATACCACTGGTGTCTTTGGTCAAATGTTTAATGACAGTTTCCCGTTATGTAGGTCTACATGAGCGTAAATTGTCCTGACAGTAATGAGTAAATAAACAAATGACAAAATAGGTAAACTGTCCAATTGATTTACAAAGGAAAAGAATAATAAAATCAAAATGGCCGAACTTCCGTTTTGGATATATTGTCAGAAGATGGACATTATCGTTGCATAAACCCGTCCCTGCTTTAACATAAGCCTCACCAGTCGGGGGTGGGGTGGGGTGGGAGGTTGTGAAGTAACGACTGAGAAATAAAAACCTCGTTAATTTAAACAGGATTTGAAGTGTCTGAGAAGCTTTGCTTACAAAATCAACCGACAAATCCCTGTTATTGGTTAAAAGGGCTAGTTAAACAAGAATATGGGGGTACACTGGAAGCTAGGGGAAATTTGGGGTGAAGTTGGGTTGGGGATATAGGGGGGAGGGGGGGGGGAGCTTGGAGGGTTCATAGGGCACCAAAAACAACACACACCTAACATCGTATACGTGCTAACTTTATATTTACCTTACCAAGGTCTCTGAAGAAAAAAATTAAAACCATCACGACCAGCGAGTTTTTCACACACGAGGTTTGATCTCGTAAATATCCACACCGCTTACAAGGAACTAGACCTGTTCCAAACAACACATACTCACATCACGGTGTTTAAACTCTCGTCCTTTCTCTCGCCTTGAAAACGGAGTGATATTCCAGCAAGTCCTATAATTTTACTCCATTGGCAACTGATTTGCTTTTTATTCTTCTAGGAAAAGTTTACTGTTTTGTCGTCAATATATCAAATGTTCTGAATATTTAAACGAAATGTATTTATATTTAGTATTATTTAAACCACTATTTTCAGGATTTTGATAGGAGTTTTAACATTAGACCTAAGGGTATTTCGGCCGACTGACAAGTTCCTTACTCTGTATAGAAGGGGTTTTCACTTATATGACGACGACGCACTCCAGGAATAGCCACACCAACACGGCAATAACATGTGCGGTGTTTTGCTGCGTTGGAAAATGAACAAGTTGCCCTATTTCTAAGTACAGAGAGTAAGAGACGAGGGCAAGAGAGACGGCTATTGGAAGAAGGTAGAAACACTTTCGCTTGTAGGTTGAAGGTTTTTGCAAGAGTGTGAGTTTGCTCAACTTATGTTAACGCTGTAGCGATCTCTACAGAAATTCAATCTACTCCACTTCCCGCTAAACCATCTGAACAAACAGAACAATGTGTGAAACACGGCGAGTAATACCCAACCCCGCAACAAAACAATGCCTCAGCCTAGTCTGAGCCGCTACATATGGTCAATTCATTTCGCACAGATTTGTTCATTTCGTCCCCTAGGAAACTGACATCTACGCGAAAATACTGCGAACGCGAAAAACTTCAGGAGGTCTGCGCGAACTCGGTACAGTCCCAAGGGACCGTATAAAATTCCTAACTAATCCAGGCTACTAGGTATATACGGTATGTTGTAACGAACGACATCCTTCTCTCCAAAATAAAGATTTTTAGAGACAGACAAGTGCAGCTGCTTAACCTGAATCTGAGAGAAATGGAGTTCTACACGTCAGAAAGAAGCTATTAATATTCTCCCGGCAACTCGCACCGTGTAGTTTTCTACCCGCCCACTATAGTCAACAAGCCGGCAGTATATTTATCGCCTCTTCAACCTGCGCCCAGTCTCAATGAAGTAGATTTCTGTCAGAATGAATTAGAGACTGGTGAAATGGACATAGTTCGCTACCGTCAACAAAACGCTCTGTTTATAAACATATGAACACCTTATCTGAACAAAGCTTAATGAAGTTATTACAAGAAGGTAGAAAGGTTCGTGCCTGCGATATCTCTCAGTTTTTCTGAAAGAAACTCTAATGGTATTTTGAGACGTGGAATGCTACCCAAAATGGAAGAAAAGTGAAAGAAGTAAAATGTTTTAAGACAAGTCGAAATTAGGTTACTACGGCTGTGTTCTTGTGCACTCTAATGTTAAGCGAGGCATCGTAAAGATAAACCGATTGAGAAGCGTATGGATTTCATTGAATTAGTCCCCTAAATCGTAATGACGGATAGTCACTCTCTTTCGATGTTTAATAATTGCCATTTTTTTTACATTGTTTCACCTACTGACAAGTCGAAACAATAATTAAATATCGTAGAAAAGTGACTATATGTCACTATCACTTTGCTCTGCTTCCCCAGGCATTTATTATGCCTTTTTTAAATAGACTTTCTTGTTTAACTAGAAACCTAACAGTATACTGTCCATTATAAGGATGGTAATATTGCTTGCATTTACCCTGAATGTTGCCGTATAAACGAAGCAGAAGGTAAACTTGAACAGCAACTCAGCTTCTAAAAGCTATAGTGAAATTAATTGTCAGGCTATATGCCAGAGTGTTGGCAATAGTGAATAAGACTATTCAAACCAACGACAATTTAACCAGGCATTAAATAAGCTTGCTACAAGGAAATCTGTCCTTAATACGTTGTCGATGTACACTGTAGAAGATTATCATCAATGTCAAACATGATATAGCTTCTACTAGATACAATCTGCACGTTTTAATTGAGGGGGACAAGAGTTAAATCAGTGCGATACATTTGCTGCCGGTCAAAATCAGCACGAACAATCTGTCTTAATAAACACCAAACACCTAAAACATAAAACTTTCTGTACATTCTACAGCGCAATGTAATAATCTAACAGTTTTAAAATAAGAAAACAAAGAAGGTCGACTAACACAGAAGTGTGTTATACATGCTTTTGTATCTTTAAAAACGTCAAATCCAATTGTTGCTTCAATGTTATTTCGCATGAAAACTTCATAACTGAATGCCCAGGCATGTCCGCTTGTACAAAGGAAATCGACATCAGCGATTGATTCGTGTGAAAACGCTCGAAGGGGTATGGTCGATTTCAGACATACACAAGACAATGTAGAGGAATGTCGGAGGTGCGAATGGTGTATAATTTCAAAAGATAAATTCTACAGGTCATGGAAAACCACTTCGTGTCAAATACAAAAGTAGCGAGTTCCATTTTCTGGTTTGCAAGTTTAAGCTATTGTTCTCGCTGTCTTTTGGTAAATGCCTCTTTTGCTTCTGTGTCGAGTCTACAGTTTAATAGGTTTCCGAATGACCAGTTTTCCCCCACCCCCTTCCATGCCCTCTGTGTGACACTAAACCCATTAAAGCCTGCTATTTCGACGGGTAGGGTTGTTTCATTATATTCCAGCGCACAGCCCGGGCGAATCGAAGTCTGGGTCTTTTGTCCTGCGCGACTAGCTTGAGGTGTCAAATTGCATCCAGTGACCGCAAGGCCAAGGCATTTAATTGAAATTCACCTGCAATTCGACACATCTAAAACTGTGCGTTTTTTCTGGTATTTTTCAGAGGTTGTTTATTTCCAACCCGTTAAATAGGACCTTGCAGGTACACGATTCTCCAGACAAAGCAGAACGTGCGCCAAACCAACCTAACAACCTGCGATCACCGAGTTAAACATTAGACCAAGGCAGCAAAAATATTGGGACTAAAAACTAAATCGAATGCAAATGCCGCTATACTATAGAGTTGTCTTTGTTATGGTGTTGTATATTATAATGAACTTATCTCTTTAAGGCTTGGTAAACTATGCTTCGGAATTAAATTGGTTTCACTTGTGATTTCTCCCGATATTCAGTGGATTTCTACTTCATTTTACTGTTGACCAAACTATCTTTTCGGATATATTTTAATCTAAAATTGTCGAAATTAGGTAGATACGTATACATTAAAATTACTTAATAAAGTGTACCAAAGAAATAGGCCTTCTTTTCTAACAACAGCACGAGATCACTTTGCCAACAAGTGGGATAAAAAAAATAATATATTGTTCAAAACAACACAGAACCGAACTCGCGGCCTTGGAGAAATCTTCACCGGCCTTTGAACGGAGTTATTTTCCATTGTTTAGGCCCCTAAGTAAGGAGGTATATTTGGCTGGTATCGTGCTGTATGTACATGGCCCTGAATCAACCTATGAGTGCACACCAGTGATTTAGTGTCTCGCGGTCATATCCATTGAGAAGACGCCTGACCAACACGGAGTATGCTTCGTGACACAGACTCAACCAGTCAATACTTGTTGCCCCTGTATTCCTTCAGGTGACTAAAGAATAAATATACCCGATTTTAGACATATCGATTATTGATAGGATTAATGTGCTATTGAAATCGGTTGTGGGATCTAGACTCGTTTTCCAATAATAAGTTTAGCATACTACAAAAGTGGTGTAATTCCGAAGCACTAATTTTTATCTCAATATTTGCGATTTATTTTGCCCCCATCAGGAGAGTGACTATCCTAATGTTGATAAAAAATGAACAACGAAGACCCAACACATATCAATTAAGTGGGAAACACGTGGATTAATCCGATGTGCGATATGGTGATAATATTGTTGTGAACCGTATCATCATTCTGATAAAGCTTTAAACGAAAAGCAAAGACATATTATAAGTAGTATGGACAATGACAAAAAACTTATTCTATGCGAAAATAAACAACACAATAACAACAACAACAATATAAGGTATTTTTTGTTATGTATTTCATCTATTCCATTTACAAAAACATTTACTGCTTGCAAATCTAAGTAATGACAGTTTTGGCAAGTCTTTCATTCAAACATTTTAGATTAGTTTTGATTGGTTGGTGAGATAAAGAGAAAACATTCCATTGGTGTGTCTCTTTTTGAGGAAACCTTTTGATTGGTGGGATTAACCTTGCATTCAGGCACATCCAATTAAATGGCCATTCGGTATCTATCAGAATCAGATTGATTGAATAAATCGATTGTGAATATTCATAAAGCAGTCATTCTCCTCTATTGGGGACAACTAAATATATATATATATTATGGATAAATTGGGACTGGAATATCCCCAATAGCGGAGAATAAGTTTTATAAAGAAATGTACATCTCTTCATATCTACATAAATGGAAATGTAAATACAATGAGCAAAGTAAAATACAACGATAAAATTGATCTTAAACAGATTTCTCGTTTGCTTCCAGGGGTTTCTTTTAAGCTTTATCAAATTAATTTTCTGCATGCATTTCGACCTTGTATTATTTTGAATGCAATGCTTTTTTGAACATTTTCGCACTATACTCAGATATTAATTGTAAATACCACAACTGTAATGAGGGAAAATAAATACACTACAGACTATCTGATCAGCTGTTCAGTGAAGTGCCTATGATACTTATCAACTTCTATCGGCAATTGCGCCAGGACATATTCAAATTATTATCACCAAATACAAAAGTTACATCAGACTTTCAGAATAAGCGGTGGGGTTGTATAACGGTTATGGACATAATAAGCTTGTAAAAGTAAACATTTACGTGGAGTAGCTTAGGACTTAGTGTTTTTAATTTATTTAAGTTCTATTCTCTATAAGCAAAGAAAGAACATCAATGATACGGAGGGATAACTTCACTTATAGACTGTTTGACCTACTCTGATATTGGCAATGCATAATTGTTGATGAAATAGCAAATCCACTTTTAGAGAATCATTACTCCACGAAAAGCATTTGTATTTATAGTATTAAAGTATTACTCTATTTAATTTTGGTAGATCTTCCCCACGTCTATATTATATAATGTTAATAACTAACACAGCACATTCCAAAATCCACTTACAATTTTGGTAAGTACCTCCACTTTGGCGACAAGTCGGTCTTCGGATTTAAATACTGACAGTTTCATTCTCGTTTTTATATCATTGGGTAAAAATTCTCTATTTTTTGGTATGTTAGCTACACTGCTTATATTCAACGAATTGAATACAACTTTAAAACATCTAAGTGTTGTCGTTTGTGATTGACAGATTCAAAGAAACTTTAAACTAGATAGGAATTTATGTCAGACAAACCTATTCACTCGGTATGGCCGTGTGATGTGACATAATATGATTAATAGGCCAGTCAAACACATATTTGCCCTTGGAAATTCTAAAATCAGCTATTATTCCGAACCTCTATTATCGTTTATATGCAGTAAAATGTCATTCTTTTATCCATGATCTAAACACAGATTGTAGTATTGTCGACTGGATATTAAATTAACCCTTTAATTATTGGATATTTTGATTAGCTGCGATGAAGTATAGTTTATACAATATACACGGAGCCAGCTTATTAATGATTCAAATTTCACCTAATTGTCTTATACATCCTGAAAGTAATGAAGTCAAAGTCTTTAATGAAGCTGTTTATGATTTCCTTCTGCTAAGTTTTGGTTACAATTATTGATTGCTAGTTTGACATCAATCACAGATCTATTCTTTTGGTAATGATAATTATGACAGGTTTGTTTAATATATGTGCGAAATTAAGAAACTATACGTAAAAGATCAATTACTATGCAGAAGTTACTGTAAGCACAAACGAATCCAATCAAATTAGTTTCAATGTACTATATTCCCGACCATAAGTGCTGTAATAAGTTTCAATGTGAAACAGACACCACACGTGCGGTCCACCCAATCAATAACTTTAAAATATGACACATTATAATCCATAGCTGTCAATCAGGAATCATACCACGTGCTCTCTAACTCATACATTTCCACGGCTGACGTCACAATAAGGGGTAATATCCAATGAATATAGCTCTACCTGGAGTCCCTTTCTCGCACCAAATAGGCCAATTTAGTTTGACACAATAATGTAGGCTATTTTTTCAGACTGATAATGTTTTTTACAGAGCACAATCCAAACAGGCGATGTCTACACACGGAGACGGATCACCTGCAAATACCAGGGTCATAGGCAATGCTTATTTTGAAACACAGCTGTGTGATATAAACACAAGCACAGGGCAGCGAATATTAAACTTTGCCATGAGCCTTTAGTCCGAGACGTCGATGACGACATATTTTGTAAATGACTAAGATTTTGTCGTTTTTCTAAAATTCTGTCCACGTCAGGGTCTAAGCGTAGAACGTCCTTATAGGCTGTATTAGCCGCTACAGTGAAGTTTGTATCACCAGTTGTCAGCAAGTCAAATACACAAGAGTCAAAATAAAAATCTACAACGTCCGCGTCACGACACAACGCTATTGCGTCTTCATGGGACATTTCCTTGGTCTTCTCTTTAAGTTCAGATTTTAACTTGCTGATTTTTTTGGACAAAAATGCTTGATAATCGAAGCGTTCTTGAGCCGGGCAACCGTCAACACAAAGCTGTAGTTTTGACGATTGTGAATAAGGCAGTCTTGTCTCGTTTAGAATTTTCTCCGGAATATTGATGGAGAATGTAAAAAAGCGTCCGATTCGTCGCACAATCACAGTTGTATCGATATACCGAATATAAATCTCGATATGTTTTCCGGGCTCTTTCTCCAAAAGCTGAACTGCTTTGTCTGGCCCAAAATGTGTCCGACCACCGTCAAAAGTACCCGGTAAAATATCCGACTGAGCTTGAAAAGTAATGTATCTATTGGCAGCACATTCGTCATTACGTTTAATCACAACTGTCAGCTGAAACAGACAAATGAAATTGACAAATTAGAGACAAAATAAGAACAGCCTATGGAATCGATTACCAAATTAATGATCGTGACAATTATGTATAATGATTAATAGCATAAATAAAAGACTGACAAATATAATATGAAGCAATGAGGTGCAAGGTTAACGAGCCTCGTCGAGTTTATTCCTTATCATAAAATATACAAAACTGAAATGATAAAGAGAAAAACAGAAACGAATGACATTTTCATAGGTCTAACAGTACTAAACAATTGGACGTATACATATTCACATTATATTGTTTAGTCCAAGCAGTTTGAATCCAACGGATAAAATAGAAAAGGCTGCTAAATGGACTGGTTGATTGAATAGTGTTTAACACAATAGTTGAGGGTTCTCTGTTCTGTATCAAAAGTAATGTGCCTCCATTGATAAGTAAAGACAAACCGACTAAGTTTGAAACATACTACCTTAACCAGAAACCCTATTAAGATAATGGGTGAATATAAACTTGAAGGAACAATGAATGGACGAGTGACTGCCCGAATAAAGAAGTCAGGACAATTGAGTAAACAGCCCTTGCTCTTTAGGCTACATAGTTCTGTGACGTATAAGCATTGCTATAAAAAAAAAACACCGCTGACGATCAATTTCCCTCAGCGCCGATTAAAATTGAAATTAGACACAGTATTATTGGGCATGAAGTTTGACACAGCACAGAACTGTTGCCTATTAGAACTTCAAAGAGAAGGAGTTGGCGAAGGCTTCAACTACACTGGCGGATTTGACACTTTCGATGACACAGGCCTATCGTTTAACGTCTATTGCCCCGAGCAATTCAGCTTCTGTCTTGTTTTTTGTTATAAATCCACGCTGTACTTGTATATGTGGTTTAGCTAGAACATAAGGGCACACTGTGTTGGTCCCAAATACGTACGCAATAAAAGTTTAACACTGTAAGTGAATATAACAACATGCTCCTTATTTGTACGAAGCCTGTAAACTTTGAAGTAGAATGTCAATGAAAAGATTGCTTTTGTGCAAACTTATAAATGCTGAACTTTAAATAAAGTTGACTTCAGAAGTATTTATCAAACGGTCGATCGATTCAGGAAGGTAAATGGCCTTTTTGCCAAGTTTAGGATAGTCTTTCAAGATAGGAAAGTTTTCACTTTTATTAATTTATAAACAAAACTATCTGTTAGTGGGATATAAAAGCTGTAGCTCATAGAAAAAGAATTAAAAATGCTCTTATCCATAAAATTCATTTTCGTGACATAAGAAATTCAATTGTAAACAATACAGGCCTTGGCTATTTTTAAACGTATGTTACAAAATCTTTTAATGCGATGTAGAGGCCCCGCGTTTGTCACAGCAAAACACGTAGGCAATTTACAAAACTACTGGCGTATATAATAACACATAATTGTAGCCTATTGTGATTCTTTGTGGTACAGACCATATCTTTAACACGAAGTCTAAACAGTTTGTCATGCAATCACGTTTTGATATATATACATGATCAAAATCAAAAGTATACAGCTATAAACTTCCATAATGCTTCGGTCTATTTTTTTCAATAAATATTTTTATTGTACAGAAAGAGAATCGTTGCATGCCTGCACCCGGATTCGAGCTCCGAACTATTCGTTGCCAATGTATTTACCTCTATTCATGAGGAACAGCGAAATCGGGATATTCCCGTTGGTCATGGCACTGGACAAGGAGTTTTGTTAAAAGAGATCACACAGAATACAGCGGATCCCCTAAGGTGGGTATTATATTCCAGTATATCAAGGGCTTGGTTTTTACGGTCTTTGGACTGGAGTTTACATAAAATGTGGACTGTTAGGAACGGTACACAAAACTATTATGTTATATACACAAAATGAGTGTGTTTTCTTTCTCTCCATAGTGCGTGGCATATGCTCATTCGAGTATTATAAAACAAAGTGAAAAGAAATTCAAGACTCAATAAAATAAAATAAAAACGGATTATACCCTTTCTACACAACATAAGATAACACTTTACTTCCGTTTACGCATGTTTTGGGGTGACGTCTTGTTTGTTCTCCACGATACGGCCGTCACCGTCAAATGGGCGAAGCATGGAGTATCACCTAAAGGGACAGCCGTTCATGTGGCGGCGACGTCCGTATTGTGGAGAACCTAAAGGATGTCAGCCAAATACATGCGCTCTAATACATGATAGAAATAAACAAAATTACAGGATATAAGATAAAAAACCTAGTTAGCAAGAACCTCCTTTCTTCGACCCACAGTCAGCGTTTAAATTTCCAATTTCATTCCAATTTCAAGACTAGCTATGCAACGAAGGAAGTCCTGTATACATAAAATGCCTACAAGACCAACATGGAGAAACAAGTCTTTGCCGATGGATTGCAGGCCTTACAAAATACCAATGGACTATACTTAAGTTAACCAGTAAGGATTGGTCGACACAGCACAACTAGGGTTGTTAGAACAAACCGATCAATAAACGACGATGATCTAGCCTGTAAAAATGTGGATTTTCACGCTGTATATAACGCCTTGTTCCAAGCTAGACGAAGGTCGGTTATATTCGCTTGAAGCACACAAGCGGCTATCATGCTGGCTCAACTAACCATACGACTTCAACTTAATATATTGGTCTGGCCCTTAAACCTGCAACATGGTCGAAATAGAAAAGCTTGTGAATTATTTTACTGTAAAATATACTGTGAGAAACGGATTGCATGCCATTTCAGCACTTCATGCTGTGTAAATAGAATCAGACTGCCATGGCCATGATAATGGGGGTCATGTTGTTGGTATTTCATGGCCACAGAGAGAAAATTGTATAAACTGTGAACAGACTGATTTGTTAAATGTGATTAGTCACTATAGTCAGATACGATGAATCCAGGCAAATACAGAGTCGTCCGATACAGTGACTAAATAGCCTGATAGTGACAGACTAGTCTGATCCAGTGGCTAACTAGTCTGATACAGTGACTAAATAGCCGGATAGTGACTGACTAATGTGATAAAGTGACTAAATAGCCTGATAGTGACAGACTAGTCCGATACAGTGGCTAACTAGTCTGATACAGTGACTAACTAGTCTGATACAGTGACTAACTAGTCTGATACAGTGACTAACTAGTCTGATACAGTGACTAAATAGCGGGATAGTGACTGACTAATGTGATAAAGTGACTAAATAGCCTGATAGTGACAGACTAGTCCGATACAGTGACTAACTAGTCTGATACAGTGACTAACTAGTCTGATACAGTGACTAACTAGTCTGATACAGTGACTAA
>JAVFBX010245477.1:20453-33748 GCA_034783855.1 Mopalia kennerleyi | reverse complement strand
TTTGGCATAATTTGACGAAACCCCCCCCCCCCCCCCGCCAAATATATAGATATTACAGATCTTTGTTTTATCAACAGCTTTAATATCACTCATGTGCTTCTTGAGTCCGTTAGTTTTACAGTGAATTATAAATATTTCCAGGAATTGTATCTACAACTTCCAATATCATTCATGTGCGTTTTGAGTCCGTTAGGTTTACAGGGAATTATAAAAATTTCCAGGAATTGTATCCACAACTTCAATATCACTCATATTATGCTTTTTGAGTCCGTTAATTTTACAGTGAATTACAAAGATTTCCAGGAATTGTATCCACAACTTCAATATTACTCATATGCTTTTTGAGTCCGTTAGTTTTACAGTGAATTAGAAAGATTTTCAGGAATTGTATCCACAACTTCAATATCACTCATATGCTTTTTAAATCCGTTAGTTTTACAGTGAATTAGAAAGATTTCCAGGAATTGTATCCACAACTTCAATATCCCTCATGTGCTTTTTGAGTCCGTAAGTTTTACAGGGAATTATACAGATTTCCAAGAAATTAATTTGGTTCTTTTGATTTGTTTCAGCAATGAAGATGGTAGCTCCAGTCGGTTTATATAACCAGCCCGATACGTGCGACAGATCAGCGTACATCCATTGTGGTTCTAACAGCATGGGGATGACCATGCCCCCTCCACCAGCATATTATGAAAAATGTGTCATGTGATCAACACCATGCGACATTTTACCTGAGTGGGCAGATGTGGAATTAATATAGTATTGACTCCATCCTGATCAAATCTCGCTAAATCTCGTTGTGTCGATAATTATTGCGCGACCAGTTTAAAGGTGCTATTCTAGTGGATATCTTGATACGTTTGCCGAGAGCAAAGTCAAGAATGGTATAACTGCATAAAAAAAAAGAAATATTCATTTTCGCTTCGTTTTTTTTTTACCATGGTTGAGTCTATGGTATTGTGAAAATTGGTTAATTGGATGCGTTGTAAAATATTTTGTGAATATTTAACTGATTTATGATCATTGTATACATGGATCCCAGTGTTTTGGTATCCCGTTAACGTGACTGTATGTTGTGAATAGAGATATAGAAAGGAGTAAATGACTCAACTCAAACACTTGTATTCTCTACTGTGAAGTGCGGAGTATAGGACGCTGAATTTTTTTAAAACCTAACATTTTCCTGTACGGACACGGAGGAAAAAGTATTAGGTAGTTGAACCACTGCAACAAACTATTTTATTAAAATATCTGTACGAAAAGACAATTTGGGATTTCTGAAAAAAACAAAGCCAGATGTTTTGATGCCAGCATATTAATCAATTGACAAACAGTTCTGGACAATTTGAATAAAACGAAATCTGAAATTTAATCATGAATATTGTGACCTCGTATACAAATAAATACAATTATATCATCGAAGTCCGAAGTTAGTTGTCCAATAGAATAGAGACAGGCTTCCAATAAGTGCAATCCCAGACAAAGGTGTACAGACGCATGGGATGAATTAATATCTTGTCTGCTTGGAAAAAATAAATTACGAGAAAGACAAACAGAAATATATTTAAGGTAAAATTTGTCATTTAAAGTTTTGACACAATACTACATAGTCCCAATAGGTTCAATTCAGCGGACCGTATGTAGATTGGTGTACCAGCAAGCAGCGGAAGGTCGTGGGTTTTCTGGGTAAATTTACTTACCATTTTTCCTCTCACAAAAATGCTGGTTAATTATCTGTAGTTGGGATTAAATCATGTTGACTTAACATTGAATAAATAAAAAAGCCTACTTTGATGTACCGTCAACTGGTTCGAGTCCACCTGTCGACCATCAGATATGTGTGAGTCACACGATATTGCTCTGGCAATCGCAGAGGTGGCTTTTGCGAGGTTTCCGCCTGGTTTTCCACCTTATTTAAGCGAGGAAAAGTGTGAAATGGATAATCTGACCTTTTAAAGTCAAGTACCCTTGAATACGTGGTTAAACTTCAATATAAAACTTCAATATAAAAGTTAGATCTGACCTTATATAGGTAAAGTACCCTTGAATACCTGGTTAAACTTTAATATAAAACAGTTTTATATAAAATTGATACTCTGGGAGCAAAATTTCGTAGATTCATGTATCAATAAAAATCATTCTATACATGCTCTACAGACATATGAAACCATTAAATGAGGTTCACTCCAAAGTCACTTGGATAATGTACGTCAAGCTGATGTACTCACCCATTTTCTGGTGCTGCTTCTACATTCTTTACGATATTTTCTTGATTGCTTTTGTTTTCTTGGGGAGGGGACAAAAACATAGTTCATACAAGTTTGATAAAATATCAACGTCAGCAAGTTAAAGTTGTCATAAGTATAATAAACCTTGTTCATATAATCTCATACGTTTTACTCTGTTCAATTTCGTTCAGTACCGAAAGAAGACATTCTTGTTGACTAATATGATGAGAAACATTGGTCCAATCTACATAAATATACACATTTCGATGTTAATATTGTCAAAACTTGAACTTGAAATTAATTGTGGAATTAGGTTGAGAAATCTTGTATCCAATAAAAGAATACATTGTCTATACGGAAGAAAATACTGTTGTATATAGTCCTAGTGGACTATAGACTGACTATCTTAAATACAACCCGCAATATATAAACCGATATCAAACTGAGCAACTTTCAGTTTTTTAACCACGTATGTGTTTTAGCTTTTTTTTTCAGTTTTGTTTGGCTTTTTGTTATCCCGGTTTTAAAGAGCGGATAGCGTAAAGAGGGTTTTTTAAGTTCGTTTGATATCGCCAAGGGTGATTAACGAGAAGAAAATAAGCAGAACAGAAGTTGAGAAACTTATTTCCCCCAAGATCTGACGGTACGTGAACGTGATTATCACCGGGGATCGTACGAGGAGTTATCAAGGGCTGCCGAACAGTCTCTCTCCCGCCTGCCGTTGACCTAAAGGCCAGATATTGGGAGAAATTTAAGAGCATTCGGGACACTTTGTGCTAACAGCGTGGGAGCCAAAGTTCAATTTTGAGACCATAGTTTTTGTGCCTTTTTTATGTGCTGAGAAAACACCCTTCCTCTCCCTACTTTAGTTATAGCACAATGGCTGCACAACAAAAAAAGATGATTTCCGCATTTTTTGCAGACCGGAAGTCCTCAATAACTCTCTTCTCTTGCTGCCCTGAGGGGTGCTGAGCACTTAAGAACCCCAACTTCGACAGCTTGTAATTGGAGTAGACAACGTCAGTGTTGCCACTTTAAGGCTCAACATTGTGAAGGATTAAGGAATGTTTCTGCTCATTTCCTAATTGCAGTTCTTGGAATCCATTTATTTCAGTGTTACACATTTAAACCATACGCTGACTTATTATACGTTTTATAAAAGACGATTGAAACACATTTCCAGGTGATCATACAACCTGTTTGACATTGAAATAAGTAATGAGTTTTATAAAAAAAAGTTGTATATATCATATGAAAGCACAAGGTGGAAAATCATAATTATCTCGTATCATATGGGCAAACACGCCCCCTTCCCCTCCACCCCCCCCCCCCCCACCCCCCCCGTAAACAAGAAAAAAAAAACAGCACACACACATAACAAAAAAAAAAAGCTACATGACCAGCTTGTTAGAAACCACTTAAATTTCAATGTTAAAGTAAGAGATAAAGTAAGCATTACATGAAGTTTAAAGTTAACACTAGTGAAAGCACTATAACTGAGAACTGAAGTTATTTCAAATGAGAATAACTTTTCCAATTGTTCATCATGCATTTCAAGATAACAATCAATGCGAGTTTTCCCCTGTGTTACGTCCATTAGTGAAAACAAAACATATTAACAGCTTACATAATTGGGGTCAGTTTCTGGTGAAGCTTATGATATTACAGAAGAAAACAATCAAATGTTTGCAAGTGATAAATTCTCAGTAACTGATGAGACAGGGTCGAATGAATATGAACACCAGGCTTTGAATAAAACAAGCACTGCGCAATGCACATATAATTGATGTTGTTGACGTCTTTTTGTTTTTACTTCAAGCCCTTTGGAGATACACCTAAGTTTTTTCATTGAAATATATGATACAGCACGGGGTATTTATTTTTTTCTGTTTTTGTAAAGATTGTAAACACACACAGGCCTATTTGAAATAATTATTGACGTATACAGCATGACACAGTTATCTGGGTAAGTTAATTAAGGCTACATAAATACATCTATTTCTAAATTCAACTCGTCGTCAGTTGTATATTATGTAAATTTTCGAGGAATAGGACATTTTTAACAATACACAACAGAAACCCTGTATGTGAGGAATTGACAAGGCTTTAGCATGGGGCTATTATAATTGCGTTGACATAACATTTAATTGATCGAATCTGAACGGATTATTTTTACTTAAATTGTGACCAATTCCAGACAATAATTCATTCAACAGTAGAGGGAAAGTTTTTATGTGTGGTTTGTTCAGCATTTATTGCATATGAATTAAAGAAACTATGGCCATTTAAAAAATCGAAGTATTCATTGTCTACAAGAAGTCTCTAAAGTATTACACTAACACAGACCATACGTCCAATGTCGCAAGTAGGCCTACAACATAAACCGTTATATTCATATTTATTTTCTGTCCACATGAAGACGGCTGTTCTTGTTATATAAGTGTAGCTATTACTAGTGTATGACTTATAGAAGCGAAGCTTTGTTCGATCTAACCACTTGGTAATATACCGCGTGACCTTAAACGAGGTGTGCGCTACACTCAAGACCGTTTATGCCGTCCATTTACAAATGCTGACAGAGTTCGGCTGGTTTCGAAGATGCAATGATGATACATACCGGCTCCCATAATCTGTAGGACGGCGCTATCTCCTCTGAACAGAGCAGTGTAATGATAGATGTCGCCAGAGTGTTCGTACCGGCGCCGCTATTGGGGTTGCTGTTGTTACCTAGTTCTTAATTCTAAATGGCCTGTTATATCTTATACGAACAGAAATAACCAAAGGATGGGATATCAGCTGCTGTCACATTATATTCTCTCCTGATGAAATTGTCAGATTTAAACGCTTGCCTTTGGCGGCAGAACGCATCGCCTTTTTAACCTATATCATGTCTTATAATGATCGCGAAAGCCCTGTCTGCTACAGATATATATTATAAATGACGCCATACGTCAACTTCGCTTCAATTTGACACTGTAAATATCCGGGCAATAAAAGAAGCAACAGATCGGCTATAATTTAAGAACATGCTATCATTTACCAATTATATGCATTTATAGAAAGTTTAAATTGCAGCAATAAATACGAACAGACTTGTGTTTTAAGCATGCATATAAAATAAGCAATTAACATAGCTGCTGGCAGTCAAAACTGACAGAATAACTTATTTTCCCATCAATTCGGTAATTTGTTAAATATTAACCTCTAATTAATGCTTGAGAAGGGATGAGAGGGCAATATAACTGTACTGACTTGATTAATTCTACTCAGAGACACGACCAAGTAGGACTAGTATTCAGGTTAATGTTTAACCTACAATTGTGGTGGGTGCGTGTAGGCAGGCAAACTATATTCAATATATATCAAAAGGCAGCACTTACGTATGGCACATGTTCACCATTGATGCAGGAAATAAATTGCAAATGCTAGTTCATTACACTGTTTATTTGTTTGATTTATTGGGGGTTTAACGCCGTACTAAAGGTTATTTCACTCACATGACCGCTTGTCAGCCCATTGGGTGAAGGAAACCACCCCCGACACCACTGGGAAGAACAAAAACATCACCGGACACTCATAGGACAATACAAAGACATCGCATACACATCGGCTTCCTGTTCCTCTTTAGCGCAGAAAGCACCAAGGCAACTGGAAGCTCTCTCCAAATATCCACAGTAAGATACGCACAACATAAGCGTAAAATAGCATAATGCACTACTTATCATATGGGAAAACCAATCTATAGCTGGTATTGCTTATGTTAAACTTATGCATGTTCGCTATATATTCCACTGAAATGTTAACAGATATATTGATTGATTGATATTTTACACCGTGCTTTAGGTTATTTCACTTATATGACGGCGGTGTATTCCAACAATAATTTACACTACCACAACCAAGATGTACAGCGTTTCCATAATGTAGAAAAGTTAATTTTCCTCCAGAGCTAAGGAAAGACAGCATTGCTACTCTTCAAACAAACTGCCCTTATAGCCAGAAGGCTGTTGGCAGATAGAAGTAAACAGGGTTTGAATATTGTTCATCATATCAATGGGCGCCGCCATGTTTGGCCAAAATTATGCGCCTTTGCTGCTGCCCCATTAGGTAACACACATTACGTAAAGCTAGAGATAGCAGAAAACCATAGAGAAACGATGATTTTTTCTCCCACATATATTATTATTTTACACGCATGGCCGTTTTGTTAAAGTTCTCCAAAGATGAATAGTTTTAGCCAGAGTTAATGGCTATGGAAAAAAGACAGAGTCCTTTTCCAAAGGTAAATAATTAAATCTGTTGGGTCTAAAACACATTCAAAACACGGTGATCATGGTTCGCTCATGTGATGAAGCATACTGTATGGAATCTTGTACATTGTCTTGAGGTATTGAAACTATTTCGAGTGTGATATTAATTACATCAGGATGGCTTCTTTCCAGTTTTTTTCCATCAGAGACTTTTAATTTCCCCTGATTTGATGATCTGATTGAAGTATATATCGAGGGCTTAATACCATACCCGCCTATGTTCAAAAATAACATTTTAAGAAAAATAAGTCCAAAAGTTTTATCTTGGCTATAAAATCATTATATCAAGTATGAAGATCATCTTTTTAAAAAATTTTGTTACTAAGACTTTGTCAAACTTAATGCTAGGGTCTTGTACACAAACCGACAACAATGGGCATGGGTAAGTCTTGTTTCCAGCCCTTGATATAAAGCTACGTTTAAAAACATGGATTGCTTCTCGTGATATGCTCCGGAAACCAAAGTATGGAACATGTTAACCTTTGACCTCGAAAATGGCAATATGGCAAATGCCCCACTGATTGAACTATTTACCAGTTTAACCGTTCAACTGTCCTCGACACTGCGGAAACAAAAGTCTATAGGTCATTTAAATGAACCCCCCCCCCCCTCTCCCCCCCTCTGACTATGTCGAACCAGGTGTAAAATTAATTCTTTTAAAAACTATAGCATATGATGTAAGTGTTGCCGAAATAGACTTATATTCCACGACTTAATGAAAGAGGGTCAGCCTCTCACTTTTTAGTCTAGAGAACACTTTTATGTAAAGAAGAAGATGAGTTTGACGGGAAGCAAAAAAAATGACATTCTCTACTCTCAAGCGTCACGTACACCGTATTAATATTTTACGGCGTCTGCAGAAACCAAAGAGCGTAAGATTTTGGTTCATGCCACGCGTCTTGATATCAAACGATCAAAACAAAACAAAATGTATATATATGTAGTTTCATAGAGGGTCAGTTCGGAATATACGCATTTATAAAATCAATTAAAATTTTTAACTTTACATATAGACAATAATTTTCCTTTTTAATTTCTCTAAATTCCACAAACATCTGGTAATTACTATTACCATTAATTGACAGAGTGCTTGTGCTTGAGATCAGTATGTGTTCTGTCACTTCATTTCAGCCAGTAGCTATATGGCGTGCTTTGATATTAGCCGTGCTTGTTTGGTTTGTTTTAAAGTGGTGTGCTATTTTCCACTTAGTTACATAATACCTCATCAGGACGGGCTGGTTGATTGGATAGGACTGCCGAAGTGAACACTGTGCATGTACCTACATAAAGGTTAAGACTCATTAACATACATATATGCACAAAAATATAGCATACAAACGAGACAAAAATCTGAAAGACCTACTGGTTAAGGAAAAACTTCCCTCTGTATCAGACAGCTTGAAGCACTCATTCCCTTTAGCTGTTATAATAATTGGTTAATTTCTATATATGTGTATGACCATACCGAATATCTTGTTTGTTACACATATATAAATACTTATTGTTCACCACTACTATAGCAGGAGGGGGAGGGCTTATGGATGCTACTCGGCGTCCGTCCGTCAGTCACAAAGGTTTGTGAACCCGCTATCTTGAAAACAAATTCACCGATTAACTTCAAGCTTGGTACGTAGCTTTCTCTTGCTATGACGAAGGCTAGGTTTGCCTTTCACAGCATTCCATCAATAACAATGACATTATTTATACATAATTTAAGAATATCCATGCCTGTATATGTGTTGTGAACACGATAAGTAAAGAATAAATTCATGGATTAAGTTGACACTTGGTGCGTCGATTTATCTTGTTTAGACGACGGATGGGATTGCATTTTACCAAATTCGTTAAAAAATGACAGTTGTTAAATAATTTTAGAAAATTAATGCCTGTATATGTTGTGAACACGATAAGTAGAGAAAGACTTAGTGGATTAACTTCAAACTAGGTATATTGTTTCCTCCTTTTAAGACGACAGATGGGATTACATTTCACCAAATTTCGTAAAACAAAATGGCCGTTTTTACATTATTTTAGAAATGTAATGCCTGTATATGTTGTGAACACGATAAGTAGAGAATCACTTAGTGGATTAACTTCAAACTTGGTATATTGCTCCCTCCTTTTAAGACGACACGTGCAGATGGGATTACAGTTCACCAAATTTCGTAAAACAATATGGCCGTTATTACATCATTTTAGGCAATTAATGCCTGTACATAGCTTGGTACATAGCTTTCTCCTGTTAAAACCACAGATTCGATTGCAGATCACCAAATTCCGTTAAACAAAATGGCCGTTGTTACATAATGTTAGAAAATTAATCCCTGTATATGTTGTGAACACGGTAAGTAGAGAATAAATACATTGATTAACTTCAAACTTTGAATATAGCCTCCAGTCTTTAGGACAAAAGATGGGATTGAATTTCACCAAATTCCGTAAAACAAGATGTCCTCCATTACATTATTTTACAATATTCATGTCTGTATACATGTATATTGTGACCGCAATAACTCGGTAACAAATTTACATATAAACTCTAAACTTGAAATATAGTTGCCTAGACAACAGATGATTTTGAATTTCATCCAATTCCGAAAAACATAATGGCCGTCGTGTCACCATTTTAAGATATTTACGCCTATGTGTTGTAACAATGATAATTGTGAGATCGCATTCACGGATGAACTTGAAACCTGGAAGTTAGTTTCCTCGTACACTTTACGAAATAGTGGTTCTTTGACGGTTCTTTCGAAACGAGGATGGTTCTAAATGGAACCATAACGACAAAAACGGTTTTTGATATAAAAAAAACAGGGATAATACTTCTAATAGTTGTTGTGAGGGTTCCATGCAGAACCCCAAAACAAGAGTTCCACCAGAGCCATGACTAAAGAACCCTAAAGGGTTCCAGTAGATAGGCTAGGATTCATTTCATCAAATTGCGCAAAACAATATGGCTACCATTGCATAATATTTCACTATTCACGCCCATTGTGAATACACTTGATAATATTGAAAACATATTCACTCAATAACTTGAAACTTTGTGGTAGCTTAACCCATTAGTACAAAGGATGAGGTTGCAGTTCAACAAATGGCGTACAATATATAATATGGCAACCATTGCATGATTTAACAATATTCACTCTAATGTTTTATGAATATGACAGCTTGAGATAAATTCACCGATTAACTTTCATATTTTGAGCCTGTAATACCATGTTAATGGTTATTACCTTCTCTCGAGATGCCTGTATAGTACACTGACGTCTTTGTGAGTTTATCTTGAACAAAGCTGATTCACCAGCTTTAATGAATCAACATCCCACTGCCTGTGTAAATACATTTTAGACAATGATTTTGTTTGTTTGTTTGATTTGGATTTAACGTCGTACTCAACGGTATTTGATGTCTGATGATAGATTGTCGATTTCAGACTGTTCTTTGCCTAATTGCGGTGAAAACCGATAGGAAACCTCGTAAAAACCAGCCCTCCATTGCGGTAACCGCATCATATGCCTTTCTCACATACCGGATGGTCTTCAGACAAAGATACACAAAAGTGGATTGATTTTAGATTCGCGTTTAATGCAGTGCTCCAATGTAGGCCTATTTAACTTATATCGGGCGGTGTAGCTTAACAGTAAGCGAGAAACAAACATAACGATAAAACGTGAAAGGTATATTTTTTCTTAAATTTAACAATTAATCAGAGATTGAGCGTAAAACAATTAAAAATTGATCAAAATTGTTTGAAGTCTGTTTGAAAAATCCCAAACCTTTAACCAGGAAAATGGAAATACTAGACCAACATCTAAACCGATAAATAGTGATTGAATAATATAACCCAAAACTTCAACATCCACAAAGGATAACTGTTGACTTATGATTAAAATAACGCTTTCACCTCAAAAGCCTACATGTGTACATGTTTATTGGACTGACAACAAAAAACACTTGTAACCGGTGTTTGAAAACTCAATGCACCATCTGAAACTGTTAACTGAACGAAAAGCATGTATCCTGTTGGTAGAGGACTAAAGAAATATTCATCTTGATCAGCCATCTCAAGACGTATGAAGAAAACTCAAGCCTCTAGTCACCACTTTTAACTGTTAAACAGGGATTTAAGGAAAACGTGCATCCATTAATCATCCAAAGTAGTGTGCCAGTGACTACTATAAAACCATGGTTCTGTCAACCATCTTAAGCAGCTTAAGAGTTAATGATTGTTAGTTTGGGGGTTAACGTCGTACTCAAGGGTATTTCACTTATATGGCAACGGATTGTCCACTTCACGCTGTCTCTTGCCTAATTACATGTACGTTGTACAACCGGGATAAAACTGGGTAAAAACCTTCTCCGCGAATTCCGAAGCCACATCGTTTGACTTACTTACATACCTGATTGTCGACAGACAAACTTGATCCCATGAACGTTACGAAGTAGGCTTAGTAAGCACACACGCTAACCACTAAATCACGTCTCTTTTTCCCATTTCAAACCGTGAGAAAGTGACTGATAGAAAACCGATGCTAAATCAGCAAACTTTAAAATGTGTCTGAAAGAAAAAATGGTGTCATTCCATCATCCCAAACTGGTGCCATAACCCATACTTTAAACCCAATAACCGGTAACAAAATGACACCTCCGCCCACAAAATCAATCCATCAGCTAGTGACAGAAGCCAAAATACGTCACCAACCACCGTGTCATACAGTTAACAACTATTCAAAGGCGATAACCAGTGACTCTTAAACAAAGCCTTGCTTGGGATTGGCAATAAGAAATAATTGTGCATTGATCAACACACATGATCAGTACAATTTATTGATTATACACGTATATGTGCCCTGTCAGAAGAAAGGCTTACAATGCGTACATCCATGTTTTAGTACATGAAGTTAATACATTTGAAATATTTGCATTATCAGTTCATAATATACGAAAAGTAAACTTTACCACAAGAGATTCATTAAACAAAATACATTAGGGTTTGTGTGAAAAATAATAAATTGAGGCCTGTTTGGAATAGAAATCTGTTATGCAATTTAATTAAAGCTCAATGTTAAATTGGAACCATGGCTGATTGTCTTATATTCTAACTTTATACCTATATCTTGTAATAGGTCACTTTGAAAAGAAACATATTTGTGTTTTTGAGGTTTCTAGTGGTTTTCTGAAAGTCTTAATTGCTGTTCTGTTTGTATGGAATTTGCTTCCCCGACACCCACGCGTCTACATCCACAACCCGACACCGCTAACGAGCGGTAAGAAAAACAAAAGAAGTGCCAGTACTGTAGAGTAACTGTAACTTTGTGGAATTCGCCCAAAACACTTTGAAGTGCTGTTGTACCCAAGCTGTAATTTATTCCATTGATATGGCAATGCTAGGAGTTTAAACCCTATAAAACAAAACCAAGTTGCATTTAATCTCTATATAGCCCTGTTAAAAACAGCATTTGCACCCAAACCGCGTTTACAGCGACGAGAGCATGCTGAGAAGGAGAAATTGTTTACTTATATGTGGTGTTATTATATCATAAAATGTCGTTTAAAGAGTTTGGGTTTCGTTTCATATATCGGCTCGCTGGGCCAGTTGGTAGAGCGTTCATGCTAAATTTGTTTGATCCCCTGAGAAAACTGACAAAAGAAAACGACAGTGGAGATTTTCTGGCAAAAAATCTTTTGTGTCCTTGTGTCATGACGGTAATCGGAAATCGGTACAGTGTTGTCCGTGCAACTGGTGTCTAACTCCCCTGGAGGATTGCAAGTATTTACAAGTGTTACCTCACTACATAATAACTAAGGTCATTTCTTAGCAAATGGTACAATGAGTTTAAGTACGGTTTATGAGACAACAGTCATTATTAAGTTAAAATCAAAGTCGAATGCGCCTCTGTAGTAGCAGTGTTGCCAGTATGGCAAGGAATATTGAATCCATTTGACTGAAATATTTTTCTGTAAACTGCTTTGAAAAGCACATCATTTATGTATAAGCATACACATTATCGAATGTGATATAACGAACATAAGGCCAAACAGAATAATAAACTGTGTATAGTAGTTGTTTAAGTAATGCGGTGGACGTTTAGGGAACTTTAGAAGGGCGCCTTTTTCTGTTGAATGAGTTTAACTTCTCGGGTATAGAACTGGTCTTCCAGTATTGAAAAGTAAACAGTGCTGACGTCCACCGCAGAACACCGTAGGCCCGGTGCCATTTAGGTGACCGACAATACAGTCACATTTTCGTTTTTGTTTTAGCAGTAATACTGTCCAGTCATCAGAAACATTTGCGACAATATCGAGAACACTAGTAAGGATATACTCAAGGATATATCACTTATGCAATGACGGATGGACCGCTCCGACGATTGCCAACCACCTGATGTGAATCCGCTATCGGTCGACAAGAGGACTCGAACTTGTGAGTGGTACATCGAAGGAGGATCAGTAGCCGGAGTCCGACACACCATCCACTTGATCTCTGTGGTGGACAGGTCAGTATGATAGCAGCACTTACCAGCATCAAGCATTCTTTTATATAGGCTGTTAGATTGGTCAACAGGAAGTCCACGACATAAATGCTTTGCGACATATTCATTAAATACAAAGTCTGAGCATGTGTACAGGGTCGTGGTGGATGGGTGTGGAAAGATGGTGTGTGGTGTTTGTGTGTGTAAGGAGGGAGGGGGGAAGGGGGGGGGGGGGGGGCACCAAAAAAAAAAAAAAAAAAAAAAAAAATTATTTT
>JAVFBX010245477.1:0-20443 GCA_034783855.1 Mopalia kennerleyi | reverse complement strand
CCCCCCCCCCCCCCCCCCCCCCCCCCCCCCCCCCCCCCCCCCCCCCCCCCCCCCCCCCGCAAACTATAATATCATCAAGATAAATATTATTGATCGAATCCAAAGAAAGATACAAGTCGTTTGAACGTTTCTCTTCAAGTTTAAAGTGTATGCATGCTTGAGGCTATAACTTTTAGAAACTTTATGCAAGGGGGCTGGCAATGTATAAACTTAACCACTTTTATGGTATATAACAATATATACAGTCCGCGGTTAATCGTTCTTTACAAGAGATTAAATTATTCCACAACTCCGCTCAGTGTCAAGCCAGAGAGGAACAAAAAAGGGAAGGAGTGTAGCGCGATGTTATCATCACATTGGTTCATTTGACATCCCTCGGTTTCATTTACGTGGTTCGTGGGAATGCTTTAGGAATGAGTTAACAATCCTAAATACCTCTTAAAATCTATGCTTTATAACGTAAATTTGCCTTTTCGTTTGTTTGCTTGCAGTTTTGTGCCTTAATTTATAAATGTTTTGGAGCGACGGGGGAGTGTCGTCAACCCCTGATGACGACACTTTCTGCGAACGTTCTCATAATGGAAACTCACATTTTCCGTAATGCAACAATATACCATTTTCACGAGGCTCCTTAGCTCTAAGATCACAGTGCATATTGTATAAAAATGATCGGTTTATAACAGAAGAATGCTTTGTATTTATCACAGCGCAGGAATATATTCGAGTCAAAACAGAAAATAGAAAACATGATTACATAATACATCTCAAACGGAAGTCCAGCCATGTAAAGGAATTTCATACACTTTTAAAGATGAATACCTCAGTGTTTGAATGTTGGAAATGGAGGAGAATATTACATTGAAGATTTAGCTAATTAAATTACTTTTCAAAATTTCGAAATAGTTGCTGGTGCAATTGTGCCAGTTTCGTTATAGAAAGTAAGCCGTTTTGCTAAGGTCACATTCCGGCACATACTATAAAAACAGGAAACCATTGTTCCGGTTACTAAGATTAATGGGCCTGTCGCTGAGACATCGCTTAAGCCATTTGTCACACTTTAATATAATTTCAGTAGGACTGTTTGCTATCGGGTGTTAAATTGGTTAACTTCAAAAATGTCTGCAATTGCAAAAAGTGTAACCCTGACATTTTAAGAGAGGACAGCAGATCCGAAATCGGCAGCCGTGTTGGTATGGAATTACACTTATCGCGAAAGGCAGAAGAACAATTTGAAGAGAGCAAGTATGGGAAGGGAAGGCGAACTGTATTCCACCATCGTTAAATTATACTAACTTTTTGATGCAGATAATCATCAAATCCGTACTAACAATTTGAGGTTAAAGTCTGTGTTTTAGATCAACATCCACGCATTATATTGTAAGTAAGCTAGGAGCAACTCGAGCAAGATGGTCAATGGATACTTGAAGCGACAGCTATGTATGTCTGTATTTGAGTTCTGTTTCTTAATTTAAAAATAAACAGCTTCCCGCTTGTTTCTTTTTTAATCGAGCCTGAACATCAGCAATGTATGTTTAACAAGGAGTTTGTTTATTTGTATATTTAACTGATATACAACAAGTCTCTGTCATAATCCAAGTACGAACATCAGCCTCTCCGTTAAACAGGACGTTTGTTTATAAGTATATCTTAAACTAGTACACAACCACTATCTTTTAAAAATGGCAATTTCTTTTAAACAAAGAGCTTATTTGTTTGTGGGCTTAACCAATATACGCTCTTTAGTTATTGTTTCATATTGATTTATTTAACTAGTGTCCACTGCTACTATAGTAGAGAGAGGAGGGGCTGCTCTGTGTCCGTCCTTCCGTCCGTCAAAAAGTTTTGTGACCAAGCTAGCGTGAAAACAAATTCCGTGATTAACTTCAAACTTGGTATGTAGCTTCAGCCTGTTAAGATAACGGGTGGGATTGCATTTCACCAAATTCCGTACAACGAAAGGGTCGTTATTACTTAATTAAACAATACTCATGACTGTATGTGTTGTGAACAAACTCATGGATTAACTTTACACTTTGAATATAGCTTCCTTCCTTAAAACAACGTACGGGACTGAGTTTCATCAAATTCCTTAAAAGGAAATGACCGACATTGCAGAATTTTAATTATTCATAGCTGTGAATGTTATGAACATAATAATCTGAAACAAATTCACGGATTAACTTGAACATTGAAACATATCCTCATTAGATATTAGCCACGGATATGGTCACTGATTACCAACTTACCCATGGATGTTTTCTAATCTTGTATATTGCAAAATTGTTTAATGGATATATGTGTGGATATAGGCCTATCCTTTGGTGGTGGGATATACCATTCACGTACATCGGTACGACGTCAGTAATAAAGGTACGATCTACTTGGGTTTGGTCTCACAAAACCACGGATTTACATCGTGCATAAATGCATAGCTGATATTTTTTGTGGGAAATGTACAAACAATCTTACTGCCATCGATAACCTATAATAAAGGACAAAAATTGTCTGGTTAGGAACTGTTTACTGCTTCACATTGTAATCCCAGTCAGGCTTAATGCAAAAATAACATAACTATAAGCTGATGATGTCTTTGGCTATACGTTAAAGAGCAATATAACGAGAGTCACTCTGGTCTGAATAGGAACATAGCTCGTCTACGTGGTTGGTGCCATTGAGAGCGGCAAAACGGTATAATGTTCCCCATAAAAACTGCAGCGGCGATATGGGCTAAACTCACAAATAAACACACTCCTTGTTTTGCATCAATGACCTTTGTAACGTCTCATATTTAAAAAGAGACCGGCTTTGTTTATTTAGTTTTAAATGAGAAACCAGTAAGGCAAAATATAAAACTACCATAGATATAATCTGATGATTTATTTGACTGAAGCAACAGTTGACTACCTGGCACGAGTCACTACAGGCTGGATTACACGATTTGTAGAACTAGTGTTGTACGTTAAAGTCTGATAGCTCTCCCACAACAAACAACTAAACAAGGGTATATTAGCTGAACGAACAAATAAACAATTTCCATGTTTAACATAAATGGTCGAGGTACAAATAAACAAATGTCTTGTTTAACATGAATGGCCAATGTACAGAATCGGAAGCGGTTGATTTTTGAATTGAAAAACCACAAGACAAAGTTTAGAACTGACATAGATATGAGTGGATGATTTATTGGAGTGTAGTGAACACTGACCAACTTGCACGAGCTTCTCCAGACTGGATTACTTAAGAACGGGTGTAGACTCACACACACAGACTTAAGTCATTCATTACTACTGAGGGTTTGATTATGATCCAACGAAGTCATTTATTAGCAATTAAAGAGGGTATGAACTCTCATTCACTGATTCTCGTCATTTTTTTCTTGCTCAGTATTTCTTTGCCGTCTATCACCATGAGCGGCTACCCGACAAATATGGCCAACCCACGAGTATGCTAGCAATATACCAGATGGCATTTTCATTACATTTCCGAACTTCCAATTTTTTTATTGTATTTGTCATGATCTCACTGATTGGCCATTATGGATTTTTTCATTTTGGTTCACATAGCCAAAATGATTTTGAGTGTGTATGATTGGATTACCAAAATACTTTTTTTTATCACGGAAGTCATCTACGTCCGCTTAAGTATGGCTAGAACTATGCTGAAAACTATACGTTTGGCTCTATGTGCATCACTAAATCTCGTTCGGAAAATTAACATGAAGTCACTGTTCATTATTGTACTCTATAACTATGTTGATCTTAAGTGTTTAACTGCTATTTGCTGATATTAACGGCATTTTGTTTTCAGCACTTCGTGTGACGTTGGATATCTCACGTTTCTCCGTTCGGCGCGTTGACGACTGGTGACTCCTTGGTAACCAAGCTAAAACCAATGGGCAGCTTTAATAAGATTTAACTGTTAACGAGTGAAAATAGTTCGTTTTTATTTTGCAATTACAGCACACAAGCGGTATGTACAATTTATTTCAAAGGTGGATAAAAATATAGAAGTCAATCTATTATTGTAAGGATATCATCGAGGGTATGGCAGTTCACCCAGCTGCATATTGTTTTTTTATGTCCAAACCCGCCGGACAATGTAGGCCTAATTGTACGGGTCAGTCTATCATGATGAATGAGTTAGATACAAAACTAACAACTTACTTATGACATCAACGGAACATATGGATAAATGTGAACAATTAGACCAATTCTTTGGCTTATTTATCATCCTTTATTTATGACAATGTATATGTGTACTTTTGCCTTTTCGACGTCACTTGAAAAAAATCAGCTGACCAGTATGCGCCTTGTTATTGGCTAGAACTCTATAACATGACATGCCTCTGGCACTTGCCGCACAGCAAACAGCAGTATATATTCTATATTGCAGGCAGTGGTAAATGTAATGAAACTGTGATTAAATAAGTAGAGAAAAATCCAACATTAAAGCGAAACAATTTTTTTTCAATGGTGTTCACCAATTACTTGAGCTGTCTACTGCTTTAAGGTCAAATTGGCTGTATAAAATATATAATTATTAAAAAGACACCGGTTCTATTTCCTGAATATTTTAAAAACGTTTAAACATACAAAAACTGACAAAAATATCATTTTTAAGTGGAAATGTCATAAGTGACTATGTTTTAATTGAAGTGGATTTCTTACTTCTCAGTCCAGTTGCGATTTTTAAACTTCATATATCGTAAGCGAGGAGAGGCCAGTGTATATAAATCACTTAAATGTCGTCGACATTCGACATTAGGACGTTTCACACTAGCTGAGAGACCTCTGTTATCACACAATCCCGTAAAAAGAAAAAAAAGATGTTTGATTCTTAATTCGTAAAATCTGCACGAGCCATGAACTATATTTGTTTGACTTAATTGGCAACTGCTAAATTCGTAACAAGATGATTTAATCCAGTCACTTATGGCGACCGTGGACTCTTTTAAACTAGAAATCTTATTTTACGTCTTATTGCTACACCGACATTTTGTTTATATTAAAACTTGGTAAAAAACACACTTTTTTGTAAACATTCAATTGCTTTTGGTTGTTTCTGTATTATATTTAGTCACATTATTGCAAACAAATGGATAAGACGACCGTCACGCCAGGTCAGTGATCCAATATTAGTGATTTCCTTTGCTTCACATACTGCGATTGGTAGTAGTTATGAGAAAATCAAAATTGTGCAGTGACGATCCAACTTCCAGAAATATTGAACACTTTGCTCAGTAAACTTCTGGTGCAGTTCATTCATGTTTGTTTAAGTATTAACGGCTAATAAGCCTGAAAATATATGAACTCTGTCCTCCAAAAAACGTCGACAATTTGACAATGACATCACCTTTAGATCATTTGATCAACCGACACGCTTTAATCTCACTACCCGGTTTCAACACAAAACTACGTCCATACAACTGTTTGAAATTTCGTTAACAGTGATTTCTGTCTAAGACACATTTCATCACGAAACGTCTTACGGCTGTTTTAAGTTTTGCAGGGTAGTTTGTAAGACGACCCACAACTGTTTAAACTCTTAAAATTCCCCTTTCTCAACAGAATTATTCCTCGATGAACAGCGATTTCAAAACATTTCTTCAAGTAATAAAGAACGGGCCATCTTCTGTAAATGTTTTAAAGCGTTTGTTTTGTTTTATTCCAAGTGGTATTAAATACAGTCAAGGCTTCATCATTTAGAAAGCTAAGACTAAGGTTGGGTTTCTAGGGTCAACCCAATGTATTTATCAGATAAAAACAGACGGGGTTTTAATCGAAGCAACAGTCTGCCATACCGCCCATCATGAAGCGGTTACTGACATCTAAACACCATCGACTGTAAGCGATCTCCTGTAGAGGCGATTTACCCGATTTCGCCGAGAGCGAGGCGGACGCGGTTGATCCACTGTGCTGGAGAATCGCTTGTTTCCGTCGACTTGTCAAAACCGTCAACGTGTCACGTCAGACTGTCACGTGTCACACGTAGAAGAAGGAGACTAATGTGACAGCGCTGAGCCGTTCAGTCTGCCTCCAATCCGCAGTATAAAAACACTTTCTTTGGCCCTCGACGGTACATAAACACCGGTCTTCTTGTTGTAACAAGAAGAATAAATTCGACGCAAATCCACATTGTGAACAGCATGTGTTTTGTTTTACATGCGGTTTGCTACTACGAAACCAATTTGTCCATTATATATTTTACACATAAGTTAAATCAAAAAATGTAAAAAAAAATACTTCTGCAGGTTAAGAGAATTATAGAAAAACGCTTTTATGACGTTACTATTATAAAGATGACGTAGTGTTAGCTAATTTTGTGAGGAATTCCTAATTTTACTACAAGGAAATCCAACCTCTTACTAACACAGAAAAAATTACACACTATGGAGGGAGCCTGAGCAGTTAGGAACATGCTCGTGTCTCGCTTTATTGTCGTCAAATATGAGGCTCAACTCCCTTTCATTTTAACACATTAAATGGCAGATGAGCCTAAAACTAAATTCAGTTTCAGGCTCAGGTGGTAGTAATAAAACTACCACCTATACCAGTATCAATATCGTCAACTAGATTGACTTTTTTGTTTGATTGGTGCACTTTAGGTTGTTTCACTCACGTGACGGTGTGCCAGCCTAATGGTTGAATGACACCACCCTCGCTACCTGAGAGCACTAGGGCAACAAGAAGCTCCCTTCAACCACCGACTCGTCAATAAGAGATGTAAGCTTGACTGGCAAGAATGAGCAACGCACATATTCGCTTCAAAATTTGAAACAGCCGCATTTTATGTTCAGTTTTAGTACTAAAAAAATACTAATATAATATTTTCGGTGGACATGTTATTCGACTAAATCTTCTTCAAGAAATAAAATCCACTGACACGTGAATAAAATAATCATTACTAAATTATTTGGTTGGTTTTTATTCGTCTTATCCGTCTATTCACTTTTCCAGAGACTTACCGCTTTATCTGACTGTAGTCCATAAAATCGTCGTTGGATGCGGTTTATCTTTTTTAATGCCTGTTTAATTATCTCGTATAGCCATTAAACAGGAGTCGATTTCTTCCCACAGATATAAGCCATGCCGACAGGTGGCGCTGTGCTGCATTGTGAACACATGGTTTGCCTATACACAGTTTTGTCATTCCTGTGACATGACATCTTTACGTGTCGGTACTGCGCATGCGCATGTTGCATTACAATATCTTCAGATTTCAGAATAAAAGCAATACGCGTTTGTACATGTTTCCTGAAATCTTTTATGCTGTGTGTGTTCCATATTTCCAGTTATATTCATTGCTATACTTTGTTGCCTGGATGTATTTGACTCACATATCACATATTTCTTTTGTTTCATGCGTAAACAATAACATACACATTGAAAATATTATATCTTTTGAAGAAATTATTAATTTGGCTTTGCACTGTTATTGTCTAGCCTGATATCCAAACGGCTGGGTCCATTTTCGTATCATTGAAATAACATTTACCTGTGGTTTAATTTTATTCAGATGCTGAATTGATTAGTCGTTATACGCAAAGGAAGCTCACTGATAAGAATACTCTACATACTGTTGTCAATAGTTGGTTGGAAACCCATATGAAACACAGCGATATCAATACTCAGGTTTCAGCAATCACTTTTAACATTTGCTCTTAAGACCTAGGACGGAAATGCTGTCTCAAACTATGTATATGTGAGACACATTGAAGGAGACCCAGCAGCCCAAATCACCTTCTACTGAGCCTAGGAGAGAGCCTGTTGAATGACAGTCTAAAGTATTGTGAGGCAACGTAAGGGGACCTTACGGCAAGTAATGTAAAAAATGTTAGGCAAAACATTCCGCCTGGGATATTTTGAGAGACCACCCAGACCGACTGAAGTGACGACATACTGGTTTATTATGCAGCTAACCTCATTCACCCTTCCACCGTCAGTGTCAAGCCCTTTCTGATCGCTACATGATTACACACACGTGCCATTTGTTGTTGTTGTTTTTCATATATGTTTTATTTTGATTTAAATTATCTATGACATTGTATAGGCCTAAGATTCTATATAAAAAAAACAGTGTTATAATAACATCAAACCGTCTGTGGTAAGTTTGCTGGTGTAATACCGGTTAGGTTCTTACCTAAGGTTATTACACTAGCATGGAAGCGCACCACCCCTATAGGTAAAGCAACTTACCCTTAGGGTCATGTTGTAACCGTCGAGTACCATCTAGTTTTTCAACGCAGACTGGGAACTTTGGGATAAACTCGCGCCATCACTATCTTTACGGGAAGTCACGAGACGTGGCACTTCTTTTATCCACGAAAATGTGTAATGTCGGTCAATATTAAATAGAACAATTTGTTGATTTAAGAATAAATGGATTTGTTAGTATCTTTTAAGGACATACGAAGGACATCCGAAGGACAGAATAGCATAGTCTTGTTGTATTTATACAGCTGTACTTTGCCTGGCTTCGACCGCACAATTTACGTCATTTTAGCGATTATGACTACATTCTAAATGCTCCTTGTTTATGACCAATCGGGCTGTGCGTACGTCATGGAGGTAACACGACGACGGTTTTAATCAAATGCCTTCAGGTCAATGGCAGCAAACACAGTTTTAAGATACACATTAGACAGAGAGGAATACACATTTTTATTGCTACCATTGGAACACATCCGTCCCGCCGTGCAGTTAGTATAGACAGTTCGATTTCGGAGCCATCTCATAACCATAACCCACAAACAATATGTTTGATTTGTGTAAAACGCTGTGCTCCGGGACGGATTAAGCCCAAGGGAGATCCTAGGCACTTACATCAATTTGATGCCCCGTACATAATGTAATTCAAAACATAAACAATAATAAACCATATAATCAAATTTAGTTTTTTGAAGTGAAACACAACATATAGGAAATTAATATTTATTTTTGTATCTTTGTGAAGCCCACTTTCCCTGGCGCCATAGTAAGTTCTTATTTTGCCCTGGTTATGTTTAAGGGTATTTCACTTATATTACGGCGGTGTACTTCCAAACAGCAACAGCAACAGCAACCATACATATATTAAATGTGATGGGTTATATATAAACGCTCTCACAAACATAACGTATTATAAAACTGTTGACGTATTTTTACATTTTTCTTATTCGTTGTAAATTCTGACGTCACTCCCAAACATATATTTACCAGATAATATATTTAAAGGTATAACGCATTAGTGGTGTCATATCAATTACCTTCATATAGCCACAGTTAAACATGTGATTCTCGTTGTACTTTGATACATGTACCAATACAGATGCACAGTTTAGAGGGTCATATGCTCGTTTGTTTGTTTGACTGTGCTTTAACGCCGTATTTAAGGTTATTTCACTCACATGATCGCGTGCGCGTCCAATGGATGAAGGAAACCACCCTAGACACCAATGGCAATAAAGAAAGACAAATGTAGCACAAATACAAAACGTTATATTTCTTAAAGTTGCATATCCTAATCCTAAATATCCACATGTCTACCAAGACGTATATCCAATTTCGAGGCATATATACCCCCCCAACACACACACACCCGAGGTTGTTACATACGTAAAGGGAAATGATATCACAAATAGACTCGTACATACATGTATCTTGCGATGAATACGAACTCTAATGTCATGACATTTTGTAACCATCAAGTAGTGCCATCTAGCTTTTCAACGATGGGAACTTTTAGATAAACCCGCACAATCTCTACTATCTTACCAGGATGTCACAAAGCGGAGCACTGTATTTTGCCAAAGATACGAACAGATCCAGCTGCTTAAAACTTTGACAATGTGGCTCGACATAAAGCTGACCATTTTTTAAAAATTAATCAATTTGTTAGTATCCTTAAACAAGGAATTGCATTTACCTATAGCTGAATAGTCCCGGTGTATTTATACAGCTGTAATTTGTCTGGCTATGACAGCCCAATTTATTCCATTTTAGTGAATAGCTCTACATTCAAAATGGTCCTGCGTTTTGACCAAGGTGACTGTACGCAAGCCATGGAGGTTAAAAGGCGACGGTTTAAATCAAATGATGTAATAAATTCCCATAGTCGTTGTTGTTGTGACACTTTTAAAATAAAAAGCCGGTTAGACTTAAACTTAGTATTACCATCCGATTCAAAATGTAACAGAGAAGAAACTCTTTAGAAAACCCAAAGGCTGTTAGTGTTAGATAAACACCCAACAATATTTCCTCCCTTTCTGCTAGAATCAGTCAGTTAAATGAAATTGTGTTCTTTCTTCATCCACAAAAAGTAAGCCTTTGGGAATGACGTAAGCTGCATAACTACTACACAGACTGGATCTCATCTTAAATGGTTGTTTAATACATTTAGAGTCAAAGACTCGATGGAATACATCAATTTGTATACATACACGACTATAAGTTTGTATTAAATCTTCAAACCTTAGTTGTAGTTAGGCGTATATGGAGAGAGAAACAAGCAAACTTTTCTCTCTTCATTTCTTCAAAATATATAGAGAAACATGTACTGTATATACTATCAATTCTATATTAGTATTTTATAAAGATCATTAACTGATTTATTTTTGGATTTGCGTAAAACTGTTATATGTGTAGACGGGAATTAATGTATAAGCACGCCAAAAACCGCTGCGTATAGAAAGCTACATAAGTAAAGCTGCCGGGTTTCTATAATGACTTAATAGAGCCACCGCCCATCTGACAGCACTGGAATGAAGGGGCAATGGGAAATAGCTGACAGAAAAAAAAACAGTCTGCCCGAATGAAAACTATAGAAGCATGGACGACAAAAATATCTGCGGCTAATGTGTGAAGTAATCCGGGACCACTTTCATGTCTTTCATCGAAGTGGAAGGCAGGGAAGAAAAGTGACCCACCACAGCCGCCAGTCAGACACCTCACAGCTGGAGGAGACAATCCAACCAGCAAGTTTCTCACCCCTCTCCCTTTTATCCAACTTTTTTATATATATATTTTCCCAGAATGTTTTGAGAAAAAGTCTTGTGGCACATGAAGAATCACAGGCCGACTTCAGAGTCCCGTGCGCGCGGAATCTGATAGATCGTTTCTCCTTTTAACGCGTCCAGCGCCCGAAGCTCAACGAAACTGATGTACATTATCGCGCCATCTGTCGATATGGTCAATGTTGGATTTGACAGTACCATAGCCGTCGACTCCTAACGTCTGGAAACCATGAGAAAAGACACTCGGAAAATTTCACCGGCCTCAAGTGGATCGGAATACCTCACATTTTACTACAGAGCGGGGAATAATTGCTCCGCTCGCCTATAAAATAGTTTGTCGCCATCTGTTTTTAAACACCGCTGAACGCTCTGGATCAGTCTGGTGTGTCTCATACAGTTTAATGGCAATTAATTCTTGCAAAACACACTTTGAATCTGAGAATTAGTTTTGCCGTTTGTATTATCTTGATTATTCTGTGGATGGTTTGTCACAAGCACGATCTGATACTCTGATCATTGAAGACACATTCCAATGCCTTTTCTCAATCAGTGAACTAATTAGGTATAATATCAGTATGAACCCAACTGAAATGTTTGAATGGGAACTTTAGAATAAACCCATGCTTGTGTCAATAATAGCAACAACTGAATTCATACAGATACTTCTCTATTGATATCACTTGATCATAAATAAAGATCTGTGATCCATATTCATTTTTGTTAAAACTATATTCAGTGCCTTTAACAAGTAGGTTGTCGCACATACGAATATCACCAGTTTTAAAGTATACACTCAACTAATCGTATCACATGATCACATATAATTTATTTATGATCCATGTTCGTTTTTGTTAAAACTGCTATAGTCCTTAATTTAACAAGTATTTTGTCGCACACACTAATATCATGAATTTTAAAAGCAAACGCTGCAAATCTAATGCAATCAGCAATGGAAGCCAATTTAATGGTAATTTCGTAATTCGGATGGTTGGTCGGATACATTCTACATTAATTTCCTTTCCCTTCAACCAGTCGGATACACAATGTTCCATCCCCCGATCGCTCTATCATTGTCTTCGCAATCCTCAGACTTGGAAACATCTATTCGGCACAACGGCTGGTTACAAGCTATTGGGTGAGATCGTAAGTAGCAAGGTAATGGCCCAGGAAACGTTTCGCTGGCGGTGTGTGGTCTAGGATGTCGCTGTGTAAACCTCCTTTCTATGGCATCCATGGCTCTTCTTTCTCGCTAAATTGCCTCTGGATGTCTGATCGGTTTTAAACAAATCTGTCCAGGATAGATTTGTTACGTCACCGTGTATTGTTTTCTACTTAGGTCTATCTGCATTCAATCTACGTGAGAAAACTACAGTCACGCGTCCGTAGCCGTATTAAATGTGATAGTTTAAAACAACGTAATTCGCCATTTGGTACATATTATGTTCAAGAAAAACGAAAATGAAATTAGATATTATAATAATGAATATTGGATTCTTGCTCCCAAGAGACTGATTCCAGATTACGTAGGGTGATTTTCAGCGTGATGTTCAGTTTCTCCACATACTTGCAAGGAACAGTCACATGAGTTAAATAATAACTTAAAACATCACATTAGACACCAATAAAATGCTCTCCTCTCTAAATAAGCCAAACTGTTTGTTTGAGATGAAACATCGTTAAGCAGTGCTCTGAACTAGCAAAATTACATCTGAGTGGTCATTTAAAGTAACAATATATTATGTCTATTTTGAGGGGAGTGTTTATTTTAAAATGTATTTGAGTACGTGCATGCATGTGTTACATTTTTATCAAACAATTTCTTTACCATATAAATTTATGTTGAGCTTGAATTTTACTTGCAACTTGACGATTTTCACGAAAGCGATTGAAAACAGTTTAAACACAAATTGAGAGAAAATGAGAACAAGATTGAATCATCACTCACCGTATTTCTTTACATAATGCATATTCCAGGTGAATGATACCCAAAGAGGGCTTGTTGTGTCCTTAAAAAAGGGTTTCAGTTAATTTCAAGAAATAAAAACCTACAATTATTTTGAGTACGACGTTATGACCCAATTCATCAATTCATCAATATTACTAAAATAAGTTAATGGTTTACTTACATGTATTCAGTTATATATACGCACTTGTATTCGGGGGTCTAGTACCTGCCCTTGTATCTTTCAAACAATTGGGAAATCATGTTTAATCAATTTGCAACTAAATAATCAAATTTTAAATGACGATTTTTTTTTCTCAACCGTTGTCAAACTATGTTACCTTTTTTATTGGTGAATAAAGAAACAAATAAACAAACAATATAAATCATATCATGAAAGTAATTACTTATATACTTCTATTTAATAAATGGCAACGAAAACCCACCAACAATAACATGGCCATATTTAGAGGCTTGGGTCTGTCGGCGAAAACGGATTGATCGATCCTCAGTTGATTAATAAACCATTTAATGTTTGGACCATGATCGGGGATATTGGTCGGTCATCAGCGTTGAGATTTATGTTGCCGCGCTTGTGCGTAGTTATACCTGTGACGTCATTGTTAAGATAGTATTTCTCTAGTATTGAAAAAGTACGAAAATTTGAATCGATCGAGTCAGAGGGTATGAACACTTTTGAATTATGTTTGCTCTTCATCAGCTTTCAGGTTTAATCGCACTTTCTTAACTTTCTTCTGTTTGTTGAGTTTGAGATTGCTTGGCGTTCAATGTGCGACACTTCCCGTCCCAGCCAACTTTTGTAGGGAAATAGTATTCCAACATAAATGTGTCATTAATACAGGCGAGCAATTTACCCAACAGACAAGCAAATAACAAACAAAGGCTATAAGGATATTATGTGAGACATTTGAGAACTAGATAATATATAGTCAGACCAAACATCCAAGTAAAAAAACAATGTGATAATTACATTTTATAATGAATATCTTAGATGCCACTAAAGAGCAGCTTACTTGTCCACCGCGATTTGAATTCTGGTATCTGACTAGTTTGTTTGATTGGGGATTATCGTCGTATTTACGGTTATTTCACTCATAAAGGGTAAAGGGAACCACCCCCGACACAACTGACATCAAACAGGAACATCACAGGACAATACAAAGACAACAGAAACATATCGGCTGGCGGTTCCTTTTTAGCCCAGAAAGCACCAAGGCAACGGGAAGTAGGGTAAGCACTCTAGCAAACTGAGTTATGGAGACTCATAACATGACGGTCACTATCTTCCATTCAGGTAAAGGCTGTGCACCTTTCTCTACGGGAAGCACAGACACCTCAGTACAACCCTGTAGAAGCTGGTGGTCGGAAGGAGATTTATTGCTCGTGTTCCCAGAGCAAGCTAACATCGCTGTGCTTCTTTGTTTTTGTATTCCAACTGTTAATTTTCCCCTTTGTTTTGAGGTTATTTAGTTGTTTTGCGCTTGAGCTCTGAGTGCACCACGGCAACAGGAAGTTCCCTCCAATTGCTCACATTCAAATGACACCTATGCACTCAAACAATATAGCCAACTCGTCATAACTAGCGGTCTTCTGACTAAGGAAATACAAGGAAGGATATTTATGCTGTCAAATATGGAAAAAAAACGAGTTTTCCACGGAACATATTTATATAACACTGCACATTATCGTTGTATTTATGATAACTCTTTGGATGTACACCACCGTCATATACTGTAAGCACGGCGTAACACAATACGTTAATATTTATGGTCTGTAATTTAAAAAAAACAACTTTGTTCATTGCAAATAAAGACATAACATGCAACAAACTGCCTTAAGTTAGAAAGCTTCTTGTCATTGATTTGTCTTTATATGTGTTTGTTACTATAATGAACACCCGGATCTCCTACCCACGACCCCATCTCTTTCCCTCTCTAAAACAGACTTGTCACCAATATACTTGGTGATATATTGTCTTATCTATCCCAATACAGTCCTTGATAACCGGGCTTCTAGACACACTTTTAACCCACCAAAACACAAACATGTTAGGGTCAAGCCACAATTGACCCTGTAAGACGTCCCTCTTGAAACCAGAATTTCCAAAGCTTGTATTCTGATATAGTACAAGGAAACAATTTAAGTGGGCATATAATTTGTCTGAAATGGTAGAAAAAGGTAGAACTAAAATCGCTTGGTCTCAGTAACGCAATTCAAAGATCTTAGTTTGGCACTGGGATTACGTGATGATTATTCGATTTACAGCCCCTTTAAAATAAACAACCAAATTGATAAGTTTTTTTCAAATCGTAACGGAAATGAAAGCTGCAGTGCAGGCTTTTCGGCTTCAAGATTCCATACGATTATCTTATCGTACTTTACCGAACAAGTTTTTATATTGGTAGACTGTATGTATCTTAAACCTCACTTTAAACGTATCATCCTGGTATTATGTGTTCTTCACCGGAAGTCGAACCCGGGAGCTTTGATTAGCTAGGCACATACTATAGCGACTGCACCGCAGCTCGCGACAGCATGACATTTCTATAAGTAAGTTTATCTACTGTATATAATCTGTTTATGTCTAGAATGCAAGCCAGTATAACCGAAATGAATGCATACTGGGGCAAGTTTTGGGCGCTAACACCAAATTAAATCGTTTAACTGGATTAGAGATAGACCTTCAACATCACGTGTTGGAGCTACCTACCTCAGGTGGTCACTTGCAGCTGTGACAAAACAGCTCTTCGGTACCGTCACCGACTTGTACCAACTGTGACAATCAGGAATTCCTTTCGAGTGTCAGGAAAACCCATTTTATACGTGTAAGATTCAATTAACTGATTGCATTTTTTGAAATTGTAACTTACGGTGACGTAAATTATAACTTATGTCCCCACGAAGAAACACAATCCACATGGACTCTCTTCACGCCAGTAAAGAACGAGCAACAGGCAGAACAATCGTCTCATAAGGTGTAGGTGCTCAACTTTTTCGAACAATATGTCGTGAAAAGGTAATTATTTGAGAGCTTAGGCTATTGGTCAATTAATAAAGGACTGTTTAATGTTTAAACCGGATTTTGACGATTGACAAGAAATAATAATTATATATCTGATTATGTTTCGTCTACAATTAATTGTGCTCAACTATTCTTTACGCCAGCCTGGAGTTTTACATTTAAAAAACCCCAAATGCATATGGTTACATTTTACTTATTTCTGATAAGTCCCGATTTAAATGTTAGCCGTTGTGTTTGCCTGTTCTTCTTATTACTATCCATGGTTTTGTTCTCTGCTTAAGCAAGCAGGACAGTCCAGTTGCTCGTGACATATTATATAATTTATGATACTATATGATGCTCAATTTTATCAAAACGCTCCTTTTTAACACAAATACCGGAAATATTTTACTTCCAAATTTAATGCATCTCACTACTTTAATTTTCTCTCACTGACTGTTCTACTTATGAGACGTTACTGCTTGGTCCCCCTCTAGCCAGTCTTCGGAAGTCATTTTAGATCTATTTCCGGTTAGTTTGTCTGTCTCCGAGGCATTTAGTACAACTGCTGGTTACAAGCTATTCGGTGGGATTATAAGTAGCAAGGTAATGGCCCAGGAAACGCTTCGCTGGCCGTGTGTGGTCTTGGATGTCCCTGAAGATACCTCTTTTCTCTGGGATATATGACTCTTATTTCTTACTAAATTGCCTCTGGTTGTCTGATCAGTTTTAAACAAATCTGCTCCAATAAAGATATTTTGAGTTACGGTACATAGTATTATGTACTATAGACATCTACTATAGATGTATAGCATAAATTGCGCATATAATTTAATAGGTGCCGTATTTCGTACCTAAAATACAATTACCATACAAATATCAATACTCAACTTTTTCAGAAACTTTATTTAAAAAAAAAAAGAAACATTAAAGCAGACATATCCAATTCTACTGGATGTCTGTTTTATTCTGTTTTGTAATTGTCCCAATATCTTAAAGATTATAATTTCCGTTGTAATATGCGTTACAACTTGAGCACTGACTAGATTCATTCATGATCCAAATTTTTTATCCTCAGGTATATGAGTAAGTCACGTAATGTGGCTCCGGCAATCGCGGAGGTGATTTTTACGAGGTCTCCTACAGGTTTTCCACCGTAATTAGGCAAGGAACAGTGTGAAGTGAGCAATCCATCGTCATACTGTATATGTGAAATACCCTTGAGTACAACGTTAAACCCCAATCAAACAAACAAACATTCAAACCAAATTTTGAGTGATGAGAAAATGAAAATGAAATTAACTATTAAATACAAAACTTCTGAATATAAAATCGTAGCCAGAAAATGACGTCACAGCGCGTCTTAGTCGTGCTATTGGGGGATCTAAAACCTCCGTGTCTTAATTTTTTAATAAATGGGGAGAGAAAAACTGTCTTGCCTCCACTGGGATGGGAACCCTGAAGCTCAGTCGGAAGTGTGTTGGGCCTGTAACCCAAAGGTCCCAGGTTCGAATCCCGGTGGAGGCACGCACATTTTTCTCCCTTTATTTATTCAAACAATATATAAGTTGTTAAACTGTGTGTTGGTATCAACCTTTCTGACCAGCGATAGTCTTGCAGCTTCAAGCTATAAAGGTTAGAATTGCTGAGTCTCTGTGATGCTGAGACGGTAATGTCCAACAATAACGCCTTGCCTGTTCTCTTGAACCGATCACATTAGCCTAGGGTGTATTTGCTTTTTCAAACCCATTTGTTAAAGCGGAAAACACAACAGGCAACAGTATGTGCCACAATAGCTCAACCGCCAATATACCCAAGGCCCCTCACTAATAGCGATCTTGTCGTTGATAAATAGTTTTCCAGACACATTTATAACCCATTAGTGGCTCACACTTTAAGGTCGGCGGCTCATTGGCCCGCACAGGCGCCTATCTTGGTAATTATAGGAATATGACTCTTAAGAATAGGATTAAACCACTTGCCAGGAATGTCTCTTGTTCCTTTAAAAATGGTAAGAATTTTGCATGTACGCGCATACAGACTAGCACTGTATGCAACAACAACAACAATAATGAGAAGATAATGTGCATATGTTAGATATGGTCGTTAGATTTTTGTCTTCTTAACAATGTATTGGATGACATTTTATTAACATGGCGACCGTCTGACGTTTTCTTACTTCAAGCACGTAAGTTGGAAAACCGAGAAGAAACCTCGTCAGAACCACCCGGCCACTTCGTTTGACTCCGTGATATACCATTGGTCATCTGAGATACTTGAACCTTTGCGGTACATCGAAGGAGAATCTGTAGTCTTCAAGTAATGTTCATCTCTGTCTAATCTCTTTTCAAATTCTTATATATTATTTTTCGAGATACTTCGGATAGTAGATCGGTTATCAGTGTTAAATAAACAGATATATTGATAAATCTTGTTGCAGAACCGTTGCGGAAGTTAAAGCTGTAGTGCAGGTGTTACGTAACGTTGCTTAGTGATCTGATTTGATACGACTTTGCACAATATTTTCATCTATTTTAGTTTCGATATTTGACTTTAATAATGTTGAAGTGATCAACGATTTCGTGTCTGATATCTCTATTAACATGCATTAATAAAACTAATACACTAATAAACTCACTTCGTTTGAAGAAAATAGGACAACTTCATCTTCTGTTTTTAGTACTTTTACAGTAAGAGATAGTTGAATATGAAAATAAAAAAGCTCGTACGGTATTCGTATGAACGTGTTGGTTGAATAACTATCATAAACAGAAACAATTGCGTACAGCCTTACAGACTTATTGTAGTGGTTGGTGTGTTTGACTGGTTGATTGATTGATGTTTAAACCGCGCCAATACTTAGGCAATTTCACCCATTCGGCTACTTGCCAGCTCAAGGGGTGATGGGAACCAGCATCAACCGAGTAAAGAGATTCACGACAAGACTATCAAAAGACGCAAAAACAAAACGGCAACGGCATATTGAGTTCCTGTTGCCTCTTTAACACCATAGCCTCATGGCTTTGGCATAAACGCCTGTGTTGTCGTGATTAGAGCTTTAATATTGTCATTCACTCGTTGGTCTCAATCACGTGCTAGTTTTTGCGTTGTCTGGCCATTAATAAAACTTTAAACGAAACAGCTCCAGCGAAACTTCTTTTGAAGTTGTCATGGTACGGAACACTCAGACAATAAAAATTAAAAAATCGTTCTCAGTGTAACAGTTGACAAAACCATATATTCTTATTTCGACGTGACGTGAAAACTTGATAAAATATTTATCATCTGAATAAAATTCGCCGCTGACAATATTTTGTTGCTTTCCTACTCAACAAAAAAATTCTATACATTTTTTATTCGTAGTTTATGTCGCAAATAAAATAAATTTCTGATGTAATTTATGAGAACTGATCCAAGATTTAGGATGGGAACATTGAACTGATACATTCCGTATAATGTGTTTAAAAACATAGATACCTCATTTACCGCAAGACACGTTATAGGGCCATTCCATGGAGCGGCCGCGAAAGGAAACAGCGACCAGGCGATAAGTAATAAATTAGCACACAGTGGGATTTTCCTGTTGAGTGTCAGCAAAGCGTCTTTTAAACGTGTCAGATTAAACCGTATGATTACATGTGATAGAGTTGTAATCCCACACCATCTGGGTGAAATACATCTGTACCCTGGGATTCCGTTCATCCCGGGACGTCAAAAAGTTAGATCGAGATACGCGTTCCCCAGTTCACTAAGTATTGACTAACGGACCGTACAATATTTCTATCCGTAAACAGCAAATATAACGACCAACGATAACTAGAGTAGGCTGTAAGAAATTATGTTATTAGTTAGCATTGACTCTACAATGCAAACTCAATAAATATATTCCTTTGCATTGTTTTTAGCAAAATATCAAACAAAATCAAATTTCATGGGATATGACATATTGAACCTGGGGCATATGCTGGTTTCGTCTACTTATTATTGACTGAAGACGTCACACGGATTTGCGGACACTTCGCATGTTCACATTCAATGGCGTTCTGCCAAATTGCAGGATCGCCATCGGCAGAAGGAAATCCTAAACGACACCAAATCTTTGGGCATTTGTGTTGGCATAGAGCTTAAACACGTGGAATGTCTTTCTTCGTGGTTTGTACAGTTTACAATTTTCACCACTGTATGCAATTGTTCGATTATACTTTTAAATATGAATTTGTGCTATGCACATTTTTTAAGTAATGATGACTTGAGCTTCAGGGGTCTTCCAGTCATTCTTCACAGCATATCCCAATGAACAGAAGCGGTCACACACATGCAGTTTTACATAAGTTTTCAGATGGCTCAGATTTGGAAAGAGCAAGAAACGGAAGTGTCTGTTAAGTTATCTAGAAAAAAATTTAAGCAGACACCTAATTTTATCATATACCTATGAGTCTCGCCACACAGATACAGAGGCATCGTATATTTATCCGTATCAGATGGTTCA